>JAPDOI010000826.1:130000-269469 GCA_029168955.1 Aplectana chamaeleonis | reverse complement strand
TGTAAAAATTCGCATTTCTTACTTCGAAAAATTCTGCCGGCGTTACAAGTCCATTACATATCATTGACGTGGGCACATCGTTACACATCCGTTGATTGCCTTAATATGAGACGTGGATACTGCTCTCACTACTTCTGAACAAGCCCAGATTCGATGCCATCGCCGCCTCTGTTGGACTAACAAGGGAAGTGTTTACAGAAGTGGTAAAACTGCACGCATCTGCCAAAACGACTAAGTATGGTTAGTATCCCTAGTGGCTCAATAGTAAATCTGCTGCGCAGTATCCAGTCCCGAGCTGCAGGTTCCAAGAAGTTGCAAGAAACTTAAAGATCGTTTTTGTGCTTTTGTACCCTCCAAAAAGGCCACTAATCTTTCAAAAAATTCGGAAATGGACCCCATAAATGTGTTCAGCGCCCAAAACTACCCCCCTAGAGCAAAATTTGGGTGAAGGCGCATTTTCTATACTTTGTCAAGACTGACAGCGTTTTGGACTTACTTTTACGGATTTTCGGTTGGGCGAATATTTATGTATACCAATCAGAGGGCTCATGTATGGATTTTCGGTTGGGCGAATATTTATGTACCAATCAGAGGGCTCGTACGGATTTTCCGGTTGGGCGAATATTTATGTACCAATCAGAGGGAGCTCTGGAAGGGGTGTGCTGCACATTTCCCCCACCGCCAATGCACGGCGGGGCCATGGCCGCGCGCGGCGAGATGGGCGCGGCTAGACATCATCTGCGGTATCCAAGACGTCAATTTAGTTAGAGCGCGCTAGCGCAATTGCACCGAGTGATAAGAACAACCACGAGGTCTTAGGAAAGCAATCTTAATAATAATAATAATAATAATAATAAAATCTTAATGTCTAACTATTCTTAAAGCGACTTCGAGTCCTCTAACTACTTATGTCAAGTGAACTAAATTCTTCCAATCAGAATCTCTACCTCCAGAGTGTAGGCTCACTTTTTGTTTTATCCCCACGCTCTGGCAATGCAGGCTTGTTTCATGAGGATTTTCACATCTTTATGAATGTGAACGCCATTGTGAAAAGAGTGAACATAAGCACTGGAAGTTCGATCATTCAAAAATTTAATGAACCATCCTGATCATTTTTCCCGTTCAACACGTACGGTGGTAGATGGAGGTTTTTTGGATCGATAACCAACGAATCAATGTCAAGCAATGTGAAAAAAAAATGGACTTGGTTTCGTAACTATTCAGAGTTTTCTTGACTACTTCTCTGTGTTTTCTTTTCTGCACTTTCTGACAGGAGAAGACCCGTGGGATTGTCTCCAATAACTAATTTTGTTTGGCTCTGCAGTAATTGCTTTCGAATGATTTAACGGTAGATTTAAAATAATCAGGGCAGTTTTTACGTTAAAAAAAAAAACAAGACTAAAATGAAGGCTCGATAATATTCGTCTAAAGACAGGTACAGGATGAATATTTTCCAAAACTTTTTTGACAATAGTAATTTTGAGTATTCAAAAACTTGTTTGTTAGTAAAAATAATTAAACACTAATAATTTTTTTAAATACAATTCAAATTCTGAGAACAAAATTTATACATTATATTCTCGATAAGAAATTCAACTTATCACTCACTCACTAGTTGTTTCTCAGAATATGCTTTCGAAAATATTTGATTTGTGGTGTAAACCAGAAAGCGGTTTAATCCAGACTACTTTGTAGAAGAGCCCAAAATTTTTTCAAGCGGATATTCAAAAATAATAAATCCGAAAACAAAAAAAACTACATGAAAGGCGATAGTGATGCCGAGGTGAGAGCTTTGGGGAAACTACACAAAACTCCGGGTGACCAATAAGTTTCGATCACTTTCGTATGAAAATAGATATCATCAACACATCCTGCAAATATAAGTTTTTTTTCAGCTGAATAGGTTTCTTATTGGATTCTGTGGAATTTTTTACGCTGGAGTTTCCGATCTTTTTCAGACTTATGTTTGATTTTTTGACAAATTGCACGATTTAGGGTAATTCTTTGAAAAAAAAAATTTCATTCACTATGCCCTTAAATTTCCCCTCGTTAGCAGTAAATTTCAGGTTTTGGAATAGTTTCGAGAAATTCTTCTGAGAGAGATGCTGGGGAAATTGAGAAGTTTCTAAATAAGTCAGCTATTAGCGCTTCTTGCATGAACGATTAAAAAATGTGAATCAAAAGAAGCGAAACTAAAAGACGATCAGACCATAATAAGAAAGCATGCTGTGGCCCTAGAACGCTAATGGCCTTTTGGGTTTATGGCGATGAGGTGTTAGATAATTATCACCCAACACTGATACCTGAACTGCCCTTCCCACTTCACTTCCTCTATGGCATCCCCTCTGGAACAGCACAGGTGAGGACTCGAATATATGCAGACCGAGACCAATATTGGTTAGACTCCTTGAAGCACACTAATGCTAATCATGAAAATTTTCTGTTTTTGCATATTTCTAATGAAAACACACAAAGTTTGAAAAAACTTCTTCTTTGCAAAAAAACTACCATATTTTTTGAGCACGATGGACGTCATTTAGTATTCGAAGAAAAATTTAAGAGATCTAAACTTTCAGAAGACAGGAAGAATTTTTGTGCATTGTGAAAGTTAGTGTAAAAAATAGTTTCTGAAAGTTTTTGAAACATGAAGCGTTTTTTGAGCATATTGGACGCTAGTTTTATTAAAAAAAAAAAACACGAGCTCTGAAAACATTTAATTTAGGGATGAAATTCGGAGCATAGGTAAAATGTTATTCCTCAAACACTCCACCGATGGGCATAGGGGGGACCGAGGGGCAAGGGGACTTTACTCATGCCAACGTATTCAAAACGAGGGAGGAGTTTGGTGCAGACAGTTGACGTTAGTTTAAAAAAAAAACTACGCAAAGTTAAAAAAGCGAAATCAGGGAAAGATGCGGGGAATCATAAATGTTCTTGCGAAATTCTAATTACTTGCGTAATAATTCCACGCTCGATCTTTAACAGGGAAATAAATCCACAAATTAAAGTAGAACAGCAAAAAAAATGGCTTCACCCTCTGAGGACAGGAGGAACGTTGTAAGAATTATTCAGAAAATATTGTAGATTTTTAGAAGAGAACCCAGAGAATAAATTGAATACTAGCGAAAATAGAATAATATCAGAACTGGAATCACAGGAATTACAGCGATCGGCCGTCGAAGCTTCAGTCGAGAATCGATTGCCCACGACAGCACACGCTAATGAGCTCCAATGGGATTACCCAATAAGGGAAAGTCGTCCGTGACCCGGGCCGTCCCTTTACCGCGACACGCGACAAGGTCACGCCGCGATTGGGGAACAGCGCTGGTCTCCCCTCTGGAAGCGTTTAGAAAAATGTTCCAGATTTGACTTGCAGAAATTCTCCCAGGGGGGTTTTTATGTGGGCGCTGATTACGAGATCTGTCAGTTCATTAGCCGATTTTCCAAAGTTTTCGGCTAATTTCGTTCAAAGCTTCCCAACCAGGGGAAATTTCGAGAGAAAAACGCCACATTCGAGATTTTTCGGAGTGCTACGGTAGAATGTTGCTCAAATTGTTTCAATCTGGGGGTTACTTGAAGTGCTAAACAGAATCTGAAGCCCGCTTATGGATTTTTAGCAAATTACAGTAGATTACGGTTGGGTATATGAGAGGTAGTTTGGTCAAAATCTCAGATTTCACTCAAGGAAAATTGTATGCGGGGGTTTATTCGGGGTGGAGAATGCTGGAGAATGCGAACTTAAACGTCCGTTTATGGATTTTGAAAATACTAAGGTGGCTTTTGCCCCCTTAACTGGTATGTTACCTACCGTAACCTACAGTAAGCCTCGAAATTTCGATAAATGGACTCCAGATTCAATTTGTTCACCACCCTAGATTACACCCCTACATACAGAAGTTTTGGGCTAAATCGGAGAAAATTTCTGAAACTCGCAAGAAAAATGCCTGATGCCCTTGCTTTTTGCGAAGGGCTTAAAAAATGCTCATAAGTTGTTGTTCGAACCTGCAGCTCCGGGGCAGGATACTGCGCATTTTCCCTATTGAGCCAGAAGAGATACTAACGATACTGGCCGTTTTCGCAGATGCGTTTACCTTTCTAAACACTTCCCTTGTAAGTCAGCGAAGAATAGCTGCCCAAATCGGACGTTCGCAACACTGTACTGGGCAGTTTCTCGTGTGATGGAATGGCCTGCGTGCAGCCCTGATTGCAACCCCATAGCGAATATCTGGGGCATAATTGTGCGCCAGGTTTGTGCGAACAACGAGCAGTATGGCACTGTAGAAGAGCTTAAAGCTGTTGTTCTCAAAACCTGGATCAATCTTGATGTTCCTGATGGAACTCCGCCGTACTGTAGAGATCTCCGCATGGATCCCTTGATCTTTAGCAGAAGGAATTTTGGTGGCGGTCCCTGATGTGTTGGGGAGCATTCTGCAGTGAAGGTAATGTTGAGATGGCCTTCACTTCCTGTCGGATAAACTCGGAGGAATACCAGGAAACTCTGAGGACACATCTACTGCCGTTCTTTTCTGGAATACGACGTCAGCGCTCCTTTTTTCCAGCAGGATAACGCTGCAGTACATGTGTCGAGGTCTACAAAATCCTGGTTGGAGCAGCAGCGAATTCGTGTGATGGAAAGGCCTGCGTGCAGCCCTGATTGCAACCCCATAGAGAAAATCTGGGGCATAATTGTGCGCCAGGTTTGTGCGAACAACGAACAGTATGGCACTGTAGAAGAACTTAAAGCTACTGTTCTCAAAGCCTGGATCAACCTTGACAAGAGTGTCATTTCAAATTTGATCATTTAGGCGCATAAGAAAATTTTTGAGGTCATTGCTAACGGTGTTTGATCTTTATCATACTAGATTTTATTGTTTGTTCACGTTTTGTTCAATAAATATTTGTTTTCGCAGGGTGAGCCTATCATTTCCGAACGATGAAAAACGTAAAGTTTACCTTAACGTTGTTCAAAATCGTGAAGTATTCATAAGATTGAGTATGCACAGGTCTTTTGCACTGCTGAATTCAATGGTAAATAGCAGGGGTGTGCGTTAATGAAAAATATTTTTTTCGTTAAGCGTTAATCGTTAATTTTCGAGAAAAAATCGCGTTAACCCGTTAATGCGTTAACACGTTAATTTTGCACTTCCTTAAAAATGTTCAAAACATTACTTGATCCCAAGGAAAACCTACAAGTCACCGGAAGTCCCAGAGAAAATAGGATAGACCTTCTAATGACGTCAGCTGGACGTCGTGGAAAGCACGCAGAGCTCCAGAAGCCGTAGGCGCAGCCTCGTGGGAAGTAGGTAGGGCTCCAGATGACGTCGTCAGGACGTCGTGGAAAGTGGATGGGGCTTCAAATGACGCGGTCGAAACTTCGTGGAAAATGGCTAGAGCTTCGAATGACGTCAACAGCATGTCATCGCAAGTAGGCAGAGCTTCAGATGACGACGTCAGGATGTCGTGGAACGTGGGTGAGCACTCAGATGGCGTAAGCAGGACGTTGTGCGAAATGGGGGTGTGTCGCGTCCAAGAAAGTCAGTAGCGCTTTATGTACAATACCCGTCCTCGAAATCGGCAAATCAGCGAGAAAAACACGTGTTCGCGTTTTTTGCGCCCCTTTGATATACCTGTCAGGTTTGGGTTTTCCGGGGTGAGAAAGACATCGCTAGAATCGTCTCATCAAAATCTACAAGATGGTGTCAAAATTTCATTGATTTCTTGAACTACACCTTAATTATACGCATGTTGCTTAATGGAAAGTGCAACATACCTATAATAAAGGCATAATTTAAGGTATCAATGAAATCCTAACACTGTCTTGTAGACGTTGATGAAACGCTCCCAGCAATATCTTTCCTACCTCTAAAACCCCAAAGTTCACAGAGTTATTCCAAAGGGGCGCAAAAAATGCGCTTTTTGCAAATTTCCAGGGTGGGTATTGTAGAGCGTGCGACGCGTGGTGAAAACTGAGAAGCGCTTCATGTGGAGTGTGCGCCGTGTGGTGCAGTCCATACAGAGCGTGCGCCGCTTGTTAGACAGTGAGTGGCCTTCAATCCCCGCTCCCAACCTTCATTTGCTAGCTTACTCAACCGTATAGAGGTGGATCAGACCACACATTTCCTTTTTGGAAGACAAGTTGGAATTCTTTGGTATTGAGAAGAAATGACTAAAACAGACAAACAATGGAATGGGAAACATTGAGGTCAGCGATATATTTCACGGCAAGCGAAAATTGACCGCGCCGCAAGCCGACGCGATCGCACGGCCCCAGCTTTTTAAATCTGCCATTGAAGCAGATCAATCAGAGCCATAATCCCACTGCAATTAACGAACTCAATTTAACGCGATCTTAGCACTTTCTCCTTAACCAATAATCGTTAATTTTCCAAAATAAACCGCGTTAACCCGTTAATGCGTTAACACGTTAACGTTATAACGCACAGCCCTGGTAAATAGTATGGATCGCCAAACTGTAAAGCATTTGAAAACCTTGATTTTCAAGGGTGAGCCTATCATTTCTGAACGCACTGTATTTGGAATCTTAAAACATCTTTTTTTGCAATATTCGATTCCGTCACAATTTTTTACTGTCTTTCTTCTCTATTTATCGGAGGTCTCATATTTTCTGCCTCTCGAGTATTCCGTTTATTCGGGAATTTGAATAATTATTTGCTTTCGGTTAGGTTAAATGTCCGTTTGCTCGAATATTTGTCTCGATTCAGCTGACAACATAATTGCCCATGAAAAAATTCAACTGTACAGGTATATTTTTTGAGAACCATTTGAAATTCAAAATCGAGTAATTGCTTGAGCTTTTGTACAAATTTCCACACGTAATACAATTGAATCGAGTCTAGGATTTATTTTTGAACAAATTCATGTATTAGAAAATTTCTAAAGGGTTCACTCCGAGTTTTCAATTCGTTGTGAGATTTTATGAAGGTCATGATCGGGAAATTCTCATCCCTCATCAGATCTACTATTGGTGCTGTAGTTACCATCGGCATGGACCCTAGTGCTACATTGCGTTCCATTGAAGGTTGGCGCAGACTCGGTGCACGTATGTTAGAGCACAGGGCACCGTGTTTGCTCCAACCTTCATCAGGGAACACAAAGTATCACTGGGATTCGTGCCAACTGCACGTAATAGACATGGGCAATCGTCGCTAGGTTTTGAATAAATGAATATTTCAAATACAGCTTTTTTTAGAGCACTTTGGACTTTATTGAAAAATTTCTCAAGAATAAAATTTACCATTATAACCACTTCAAAATTACCGAAAGTACGAATAAATTCGAATGAGGCATTTTTAAAATTTTCGAATGAATTAAATACTCAAATAATGCGTTTCTGAAATTTTGGAATGGGTGAATAGATTCTACTAAGGCCTCCCTTTTTCTTGACTGAACGACTGAATTTGAAATCCTGTCTTCTATTCGAGGCGAATGCATACTTGGAAAACATATCCGAATACTCGGATGAAAATCAGGTTTTTCCGAAAATTTTCCAAGTATTTAGATCACGAATAGTTTCTGCACCTTTTTTCTTAGTAGTCGCGAATTTCTATGTAGTGACACAAAACTGGCCTCCCATTTAGAAAATCGAATATGCAAGCTCTCCTAACAAACCGAATATTCCATAACCCAAATGATTCAAATTTCTGAATGAATCGAAGGTTTGGAAAAGCAAAAATCAAAATTTTCGACCGAAACGAACATTTGAAAAAATCAGAAATTGGATTTTCCGGTTGAATCGAATATTCAAAAACTCAAATCTACTAACTATTTGAATTTTTATCACTCAGACGCCTTGAGTCTGGATCAAAAGTGCGTCGGAGCGCTGCTTGAGCATCTTTGATAGTCCTGGCCGCCAGCGCGGCACGCGCGGTGAGCTATGAAATTTTTCACCGCTCGGGACGTGACTCGACGCGCTTGTCGCCCATCCAGGGGCGGCATGCATGAAAGCACGGTGAAAGTAAGGGTAAACGCCTGCGCGTGTGTGCAAAGGTGAGAGGCGAGCGCGGAGACCCATACGAAGGGCCAAGAGCGCCTCCGTCGCGGCGCTTTCCAAACCGCCATGGCGGTTTTACCACTTGTATCATTACTCGAAGCTCAGTTTAAGTCTACTGCAACATAAACAATTCTACCGTTATCCTACGCTACCGTGTGCGCAAATGCAGGCTAAGAAATTTCGTGCATGTCACAATCTTTCTCAACTTTACTCGCACAGTCATTTCGGTACTATCGGGTATTTCATAGTTGCTTCCCGTCTTTTTTATTTTTACAGGGTGTCGCGCGGTCAAAAGTTTCATAATCCACCGCTCGTTCCGAGCGGCACGTGCATTTCGCGCTTGAGGTGAGGATTATGAAAGATACCCTACTCACAGAGAGTAGATCAGCAGGTTTTCCCTTCTGTGTACCATCTGTGAAAAAGCGTGATTCTAATCGTTCAGGGCGTGTGCGGCGCGCGCGATGCTGGTGCCTTGCTGTCTCTAAGCGGCGTTGCTTATCCCGGCCTAACCTCCGCTCCGCACCTGCCCGCGCCGAAACCACAACAATTTCACTGTTTTAGGGAGTTTTCAGAGTTCCATCGTCGATCGCTGCAATAGCACGCTTCGAATGAGATTTGACATGCGATGCAATAACGATCAATTCTCATGATTATCATGCTATAGCACCACACGACGACCGAAGTCTAAAACAGACCTTACAAGCTATATGTATCTTTTCAGCAAATATGGTTTACGTTTCGTACGCGCAACACTTCCTCTACCTAATGAGATACCCAAAATCTCTACATTTGTATTTTACATCGAAGTGTTGGGGGAGGTTCAAGGGACCGAAAACATTTCAACCCATCGACGCTGTTTAAGATCCTAGAACATTTGAACTACGCGAGGACTGTTTCCTAGTACCAAATCGAGTTCGTGGAACTTTATCTCAATTTAGCGAATTTCCAATTTCTTGAATTGTTTACAAGCATTATGCGCAACGACTTATCCCACTGCCTAGATTCATTTTGCCCAACCATTTCTCAGAGATTCGATTTTTCTGGAAAGAAATAACCACAATCGGAGAATAGTTATAATCAGATAAGAGAATGTGAATAATACCAACACCCATAAATGTGAGGTTAAGTGAGGGAAAATCTTCGGATAATGAGGCTGTACTAGGAGTTCCCGTTTTGAAAATGTCCCGGGAACTGCGGATTTCGCTCCATTGGAGAAATTTCGTTAACCCGTTTCCTTACCATAATCCAGCCCTCACATATTCAAGTTCTATAAGATTATTTTTCTCAGATCTCTCGGTTTTTATACCGTTACTACATATTTGTTGCCTAATGCTTCCAATGAAGCCTGTTGAGCCGAATCGATTCGAAAGTAAATTAAATGATATTTTTCATTTTTTTCTCTTCTGCTGGCCACTGGAAGCTGCAAAATAGCTGAAATGTTGAGTCAGTAAGAGTTGGACCTTGATAAGAAGTAGAAAAACCGAAATGCCCATGTTTAGGCGCCATTCATGTTCCTCAACATCCTTGCGGCACTCGCGTGGCGCGCGGGCGTGGCGTTGGAGCCAAAATGACCTAATTCTCGTCCGCGCGGCACGCGCGTGTCGCCCGCTCCGCCATAACGGCAACGACTTTTACAACGTTTTCATCATTTTTTGTATTAAACCACCATCAATTTCATTCCGTTCCATAATAATTGATCCCAGTATCATGATAGCGAAGCCGTGTACAGTATTCGCTTGCTGAACAAAGTTAAGGCCCACTTTGATCCGCTCCGCGACAGCGTCGCCGCTGGAATATTCGTAGACTCCGCAAGCGCATGACGCGCGTAGAATGTATTCATATCCCCAAACCCCGCCCGCGGGTGACGCGTGCCGCGCTGGCGTTGAGGAGTATGTTTAGTGCCTTCAGGGCAGTCGAGCATGGGGACGGCTACAATAACAGCTAGGGATAGCAATAATGCAGCAATAGTTTCTGAATTCTGCGAAGGTCCAGCTCGTTTAGCTGCTCCGAATTTCGCAGTTGGCCACCCTATCAATAAAAGCCCGGCGATCGGATGTCTACAGCGAAATGCATAAATCCGGAGGTAGCAGGGCGACAGTTGAACCTTTCGAAGCTTTTGTAAGGACATGCCGCCGTCTCGAAATCCGGCACTAGGAGGTCTAAAGCAGAACCTTTCGGTGTGATACCAGGTTCTCTCGCCCCGAAATCACCTATTTTTCGTGTCCTCAGCTGATGTGCTTTGTGATGACACCTCAGAAACCCGCTGTCGACATTTGAGTTTGCCTGAGTTACTACAGAGTAAGGGGAAGGTTGAGAGAAAGCCACGTCACCTATTATCAATCTCTAGCAGAAAACCCGACGTTTAAATGTTTTCAAACATGTTGAAGTAGTTCACTTCATGGCCACCGATTCATCCCCCGATAGGGCTCATTTTTCGGGGGCGGTTAGCATACGGCCCCATGCCATAAGCGACTTTTGAAGCGCTGAAATCCATCTAGGAAGACAGAATTTGAGAATCCCTGTCTCGCACGCTCGTATTTTCTCACCTTATTTTTCTCACCGTATTTTCTCACAGTAACAGAAGGAACAGTTGAACTTAAGGAAACATGTGACAAATAAGGGTGATAGCACAATCAAAAGGGAGTGAACGGGAGAAATAGCTCGATTTACCTGAATATAGCATGTTTGCATGCCGACTAATTCCCATCCTTTTTTCGAGAATGCCGCTCTACTCCGTCTGGCTTTCAAAATGAAGCCTTTCATTGGCAACCAGACATGTTACATTCAGGTGAAACGTGCCGTTTCTCTCGCGCACTCCCTTTTGATAGTGCTATACCCTAAATTATCACAAGCTTGCTCAAGTTTCACTTTTCATTTTGTTACTCGAAGGGGTGGGAAAATACGGGCGTGCGAGGCAGGATTGCTCATATATTGTAATTTAGGGTCGTTTTCAATGCCTCAAAAATCGTCGATGACATGGCAGGGGCCATGCGGGCCCATTTATGCAGGTATCTCAACCATGTTTGTGAGCGTGTGTGCTGCCTTCAAGAGACAGGGTTCTCGATAAAATCAGTTGTTGTGCTCTACCCATGGGAAGGTAGATGTGTGGCCGTATTCACGAAACGGCAGGCGCAGGAAGGAGGCGTAACCTCCCCGTACCCGCCGTATGGCCACCACTTTTGTGGCTCCTCTGTCGACATTTCAATAGCGGCGGCCTCCTTTTCGCCACCTCTCAGAGCAGAGACAGGCATGGGTAGCCACCTGCAGAGACGAAGAGGAGACCGCCGGGTAGAAAACTGCTGTGTTTCAACCTCGCTGGCAATGCATTCCGGCGGGCACAGCATGCCCGACCTCGGCTGTGCGGTTGAACGGGCAGAGCGCGCGCCGCCTGCCAGTAACATATTGATCACGTTCTGAGACGCAAGATCGACGTAGCAGGCAGCCACCATTCTCTCCGTCCACCCGCTAGGTGCCATCCTGTCTACCCGCCAGGTAGCAGGTAGCCTTCCTGTGTACCTGCCGGGTACCTAGATCGTAAACTCGTCCAACAGCGGGTGGACTTTGCACCTTCCTGGGAGGCTCCCAGTGTTCCGTGAATACGGGAACTGGCCGTCACAAAAGTGAAAAT
Source organism: Aplectana chamaeleonis (assembly GCA_029168955.1). Classification (NCBI taxonomy): domain Eukaryota; kingdom Metazoa; phylum Nematoda; class Chromadorea; order Rhabditida; family Cosmocercidae; genus Aplectana; species Aplectana chamaeleonis. Next base: position 257,830 of record JAPDOI010000826.1, on the reverse strand, counting down.
AAGTAAAAGTTGGGGAAAAACGCTCAGGAACAAGTTAATGATTGGTGTCCTCCCGCCCCCAACTATCGAGATTTCTATAAATGCCTGTTTTGTCAATTTTCGTTTTGATCTAAAGTAATTTCTGAACACCTCTGAAGACTACTGGCTGCTTCAAGAGCAAAATAATAGGCGGATAAAATAGCATTAATGAAAATCGAGTTCTTTTGTAATATCCGTTTTGTAAGAATAGTGGTGTCTCAGCTCAATATCTATATGTTATGGCCATTTAGTCACCCCCTGGTAATTTAAGTGGCCACTCAAGCGCCACATTGCACTTCCTGTTAAGTTGCGATTTCGAGAGCATAGCCGCCACCCCTAGTTTTCTCTTCCCAATGAGAGTTTTTTCAAAGGTCTTTCGACATTTTCATTCACTAGAGGATCGTAGCTACACGAAGAATTGAGATAAAATATGATATTTCCAGTGCAAGATGCCTTTATGGAAACACATTTAACTGCGAAACAACTTGCTCGTGTATTCACGCTGATTTCAAGACCTCACCAAAAGACGTTCCACAATTTGTGCACAATACCTGCTATCCAGATGGAGTTGTTCGCCTTGGTAGTTGTAGAAAGGACGATTGCCTACAGGAATATTAACGAGAAACTTCTTTATAGTCATCCGATAGGGAGCATATATTAGTGACGTGATTAGTGGATTAATAATCTGGAATTAATTCCGTATCCATTGCATCCTAAAAGGCAGTGTTCACGATGGAAATGTGTTTCAGTTTCCACTAAGAATGGGTAGTGGAGTGGCACACTGTAACGCTGAAGTCGATGGAACATAGCCCGAAGTTGCCACTTTGAGCGCAAGGCAAACCCCACAAGCGCGACGCCCGCCCACCCGTGTGCTCAGACGATAGCAGGCCCGGAGCGCAACCGGCTCCGCCCCACTCCGCCCACTGTAACCGAAACGCAGAGCAGTTGATATTCGGTTTTGTATTGCGTTCCGGTTGTGATTGCAACGTGCAGCGCGTTCAGGTTGCTCTCCGGGCTACATGCGTTGACTGACGCGCGAATTTCGAAACTCAGAGACTACAGGCCATAAAACGGCCAATGTCTCACCGTCGACTGCGTACCACGCGCTGCGCGACCGCACTTGCGTCGGAAGTAGACGAGTTTTGGCAGCCGCGCGACGAGTTTCGGTGCCGCGCGGCGGACGAAACGTCGCGCGGCAGCCAAAACTCGTCGCGCGGCGGCCAAAACCCGTCTGCTTCCGACGCGCGTGCGGTCGCGCAGCGCGTGGTACGCAGTCGACGGTGAGACATTGGCCGTTTTATGGCCTGTACGTCCAGTCCTCAAACTCCAGTGTTTGAGGCATCGATTGGACTCGACACGTGTACCCCTACTTCCTTATGTTGAATTTTCTCCATAGGTTTTTATTCACCAGTCCTCTTTTTGTTGAACCTCGCCGACTATCATTCCTGTGGTGGGCAGTTTAACGTGCGTCTATTATGCAGTTTTCATTCGATTGAACAAAAGATGGCGTCCTAGCACACCCTTGTTGCAGAATCTCGGTTCTGAAAATGGTTTCAAACCTCTGCAAACTATTAGGGAGTAGAACAGTAGAGAGGGAACATCTGAAAGATTTCTATTGGGTTATGCTTTTTTCTGTTAATTTGATTTTTCCCTGTTCTTTCTGCGTGTTTGTCTGGTTAAGGCTGAGAGATTATACTTCGTACCGGATTATATTATTCGATTGATCTTTCTGCGTGTTTGTCTGGATAAGGCTGTGGGATTATACTTCGGACCGGATTATATTATTCGAAGAATATTCGAGTGATTCTTCGAATTTTGTTTCTTCTAAAATTCGGAAAATTTTGGTTTTGCAGTAATATAAAAAATTCGAACGCTTTAAAAAAGCGGTTCCAGAAAGTATTCGAAATTCGACTAAATTAGAAATAATTCTCCGAGCATGATTTGAAGTTCGAACAAATCAAAATCAGGCTTCCGAATATTACACGATTATGATTTACTCGGATTCAGCCATTCGGGAGATTCCTAAGGACTTCATTCGATTTCAATCTCTCACTCGGTAAAATAAGAAGTCTTTGGTCGAAAATAATCATTGATTGAAGAGCTTCTGAGAGAGTGTACTGGGTTTATTCACACATCCTATTGTTGTTCTCTGTGCCAAATTCCGGTACGCAATTGCGGACCACGGCTGTTGCATCATACAGCACGTGATAATCGTGCTGTGAGAGAAGTGAATCGTGCCGGAACCAAGTGGTCCTATCACGATTATCACTTGTCACATGGTGAAATAGCCGTAGTCCGCAAATGCGGACCGGAATTTGGCTAAGAGAACAACAGTAAGTGCAATAAAAGAGCAATATTCGACTTACTCATTCACTCGGATTCAATCGAGTAAATTTTATTTCGTCTGAAGTTACTCATTCTTCAGGAATGGGAGGCTGTTGTGAATACCTAATGAATTCAGGGTTATATATTAAATAGTGGGGAAAATCAAGTAAAGTCAGAAGATTAATGGATGAACTGATGAGGGAAATGTGACGAAATGAAGTAGAGGAAAGTGTATTAAAGGCAGCATACACGCTCACAAAAATGGTTGAGATAACAGCATAAATTTCACCGCCTGGCCTACATGAAGCAGTCAACGGCGTTTGAAGCGCTAAAAACCATTCAGGTTGACAGAATTTGAGCATTCCCCTCTCAAATGCATGTGGAACCCCACCCCTACAAATAACAGAATGAAGAGTGAGGCATGTGGAAGCATTTGATAATTTAGAGCGATAGCACTTTATAATGAGGGTCTACGAGAGAAACAGCTTGATTTCCCTGTATATAACTTGTTTACATACCGATTAATTCCCATCCACTTTCAAGAAAGCCCATCTACTCCGGCTGGCTTATAAAATGGAGCATTTCATCAGTAAGCAGACATGTTATATTCAGGTAAACCAAGCCGTTTCTCTCGTAGACTCTCATTTGCTAGGGCTATCACTCTAAGCTATCAAATGTTTTCACATGCCTCACTCTTCATTCTGTTATTCGTAGGGGTGGGGTTCCACAGGCTTTCGAGACGGGAATGCTCGAATTCTGTCAACCTGGATGGTTTTCAGCGCTTCAAACGCCGTTGACGAGATGGTAGGGGCCAGGCGGTCCTATTTGTGCTGTTATCTCAACCATGTTTGTGAGCGTGTATGCTGCCTTTAAGCTAAGATATCAGATACATAATCAGGGCTAGCCCAGAAAAGGCACGATTGAGCGTTAAATCAATACAAGGAAATTCAGTCGGGTGGGGTAATTGGGTGAATGTGTGGAAATCGCCAGGTTCTTACCTGAAAAGTCGCTGAATGTGGTGTGAAAATATTAGCGAAGCGTCTGAAATAAGTTGAGGTGTCGATTTTTGCAATGGTTTTGCTAAAATCGGTCTAAAGAAAGCGCCCGGAGCCCAACCGTCTATGCGGGATGACGTCCTATTACGTCGCCAGCCAATAGTTGCGCTCGGCGCGGTGCGTGAATCAATTTTTCGGAAGCACCCGGAGCTCAACGTATGTGGCCTGCATGACAACATATATGGCCCGAAAATTGCCAAATTTGTCACCCTGAGCGCAACATGGACGCGGCTTCGGGTGCATTCGAGGTGGGCTCAGGACCTGCTATCGTCTGAGTAAACAAATGAAAACTCGAGATCGTGAGATAAGCGATGATTTCCGATCAGTAGCCCCATTCTTCCCTTCATTCTCAACTCCTCTCTTAACTCAGGTCAGCTCGCATACATCGGCTGCGAAAAACGGAAGTTACAAGCCTCGGAAAACTCGTCCACCATGCTTCCTTACCTCAAGTTTTGAGGGACCATAGCTCCGTTCCCAGAAGGTCTTGCACGATTCCAGAGACATTAATGGAATCAGCATGAGACCGTCTTCAAGATAGGCAAAAAAACAGAAAAATGATTTTTGTCGTGAACACTGCCTTTAACTGAAAGCATCTCTGGGAGTCTTTCAAAGTTTACCGGGTTCATTGTAAGAAGGTATATTAAGATCCATGCGATCCAATTCATTAACTGCTTTCCTTCGCATGACAATTCCGACCAACTAATAGCTGTAACAATAAACCACATCTGGACAAAACAACATGATTGTGAACTCACGTGAAAAGGTGGATTCGAGCTAAATTCATAATCCGATATGGTAACAAGCTACAAGACGTCCAGGCTGTAGTGGCAAAAATGAATACTAATGACTTCACCTAAAAATTAAACAAATTATAACGCGCATGGATAGGCAAAAGTAAATGATCCTCCAAACAGTTTGCCAGATGCCGCGGTTACATGAGCAACACCCAAAAAGTCCCGCGTGGCAGCGACAGCTTAGCTTGAAGGCAGCATACACGCCTAAAAACGTGGTTGAGATAACTACGAAAATAGAGTGGTATGGCTCAGTATCCAACGCCTACGCATTTCGAAGCGTTAGAAGCGAACCACAATCCCGCTACACGAGTGAGAAGCTGGCGCCGCCCTGTATTTGTTGTCCTCCTCCAAAACAGGGCCATTCTGATCGTCAGTGACGTTTGTGAGTGGTACAATATGTGTAATAAGTAAACCATATAAATCGACGACGGTGGGAGTGGCCCAACCCTGTTTCGGAGGAGGACGGCGGATACAAGGGGCGGAGAAATACAGGGCGGGCCAACATCTCATTCGTGTAGAGACATTGTGGGTCGTTTTTGATGCTTCGAAATGCATAGACGTTGTGTTCTGCGCCATACCATTCCATTTCCGTAGTAGTTTCCACCACGTTTACGAGCGTGAATGCTGCTTTAAACTCAGTACCTTCAGTTCGCCGATTTGTTACTCTGATGGTGTTGAGACCTGCCTGTTCTCTAAATCTGAGTCCGATAAAGATTCGTATTCTCATGGTGCGATCAACAAAATGGTCTGGATAAAGGCAAGGTTCGCGATAAAATCAGTTGTTGTGCTCTTCTCGTGGAAAGGTAGATCTAGGCATCGCGAAAGTGAAAATAAGTAAAAAATTGGATAAAAAGCGCTCAGGAACAAGTAATTCTTTGATTTCCTCCCGCCTCCAATTACCGAGATTTCTATGATAGCGTGTTTTGTTACCCTTCATTTCTCTTCTCATGTAATTTCTTAGCCTTCTTGAGAGTTCTGACTACTTTAAGTGAAAAATAAAAGCATTAATGAAAATCTCCTTAATTTGGGGGCCGACCAACGCCTGTAATTAGCCGTTATATGTACCTTGTTTTTGAGCGTTGGCATCTTTGGGCCCTAGAAACTCTAATTCTAGCCCGTTTTTAACCGCGCCACCTTCATAGTTTTTTAGCTGTTTTCGATCTGAGCCGATTTTTATTGTTTTTTTTTGATAACGTTTTCCATCGTGACCACTGCCTTTAAACATTGTTGCGAGCAGTCTTGTGGCCGAATCCGATATCTTTGTTTTTTTACTTCCATACTGGACGGAATTTTTTAGTAGAGTCCAGCTGTTGATAACGAATGGAACTTCAGCCAGCCTCGCCAGTTTTGAGAAAGACGCGAAATTCCCAGGGACCTGCTTGATTTACTCACTTGACTTAATCGGTTGACTTTCGCCTGGCGAGGACATTCCGCATCTCCACCGAGGTGTGCCCTATTAGTAGTCGGCCGTGCCCATTTGTCACGGTCCTCAGCCACAATTTGAACACAATCCGTTCATTGGTCGCTTTTCCACTTCCTGCTAAGACAATCGCCGCATTTAATGCGTGTCCAATGTGCATTCAACTCAAAAAGCACAGTCAAGGAACGTGTTGCTAGGGAACCACGTGCTCCAATTGTGCTTCAAATTTGCAGCACGTGCCCCAACATTTAAGCCGTTCAATTCGTGCATGATACACATTAAACTCGATGACAACACGATCATCCAAGAAAGGGAAGCATACGACGCACTCTTGAGACGGGACAAAGAGGTCGGCAGCGTCGCCTGTTCCCGCTGGAGGACTCGTCCAACCGCTGGCGGATCCAGATGGTGCTCGGCGAGCTGGCCGCGTCGCACGTCGGTGCACCGACCGCGTCGCGTCTGAGTGCTGCTACAATAGCGCTGGACTACCTAGCAGCATATACTCTTGCGATTAAACTTAGCAGCACGTGCTGCTGTTTGGAGCACGTGCCCCTGCGATAGAGCCTTCTAAATAATCAGTGTGGTCCCTCGAGTTGAATGTATATTCGACTTGCATTAAATGCGGCGATTTTCTGAGTGCGAAGTAAAACATCGCGCCTGAATTGCCTTTCAATGCCGAGTGATTTCAAATCCTCTTTCACCACATCCATCCAAAACTTTCGCCTACGTCCAGACGGCCGTTTCCAGACAGGACTCGGAAGCATCCTTAGAGCGTGTTAAACAAGGCGATCTGGCGGTCTTCTTAGAATACGCCCGGAAAAAAACGAAGAGGGCCTCCCATTGCTGCTTGAGATGGCGTTGGGAGATGCTGGCACCTCCCTCGTGTCAAGCGTTGATGTAGTGCATCAATTACCTTGTAAAGATCTTCGTTATGGCATACACGCGGCCATAAATATCTAAGCAAACGCCTAGAAAGCTTCCTTTCCGGCTAATCCAACCTTTTCATCAGCGTCTTCGGTGCTGCCCACGTCTCCGATCCGTACATCATGATAGGACGAATAGCGGATAAGTAGACGCGCAACTTGACATCTTCGCGATGGGTGTAGACAGCAAACACTTGGTGAGAGAACTGAATGCAGATGTAGCTTTCGCACATCGTTGTTGAATATCCGCTGAATAACTACCATCGTTCTTTAGCAAACAGCCCAAATAACAGAAATCGTCCAGTAGTTCGATACGTTATCTATCCACGCAATCTCCCGTTGAAGGTCTCTAACTAATTGTAAGAGATCCACATCTGCTTGCATTCTCAGACGATAGCAGGCCCTGAGCTCACCCCGAATGCACCCGGAGCCGCGTCCATTTTGCGCTCAAGATGACAAATTTGGCAATCTTCGGGCCACATATATCGCGATGCAGGCCACATACGTTGCGCTCCGGGTGCTACCGACGAAATTGATTCATGCAGCGCCCTGAGCGCCACTGTCGGCTGACGACGTCATAGTACGCCATCCAGCGTAGACGGTTGCGCCCGGGCGCTTTCTATAAATCGATTTTAGCAACACCATTGCAAAAATCGAGACATCGACGTATTCCAGACGCTTCGCTAATCGATTTTCGCATCCATTTTAGCTAATCGACAACTTTCAAGTAAAAATCCATGATTTCCACACATTCACCCAATTACGTCACTCTACTGAATTTCCTTAGATTGATTTGACCCTTAATTGTCCTTTTTCTAGACTAGTCTAATTATGTAAAGCCTAGGTTCAAAACACTTTTCTCTACTTTAGAATTTGATTCCGCACACTTCCTCTCATCACTTGATCCATCAATTTCCTGGCTTTTCCTGATCCACCCCCACTGTTTAGTGTATTTTCCTGGAATTATTGTGCATTCACAACAACCCCACTTTTAAACGTCAACCACTAATGGAAACGATTCGAGCGAATATATAATAAGCCGAATACCGTATTTTTAGAACACTTAGGATGTGCATAAAGATTAAGTGAACCCTTGCAGAAATTCCCGAAGCAGTGAATTATTTCGAATAAGGACTACATAATTTTTCAGAGTGAATGATCAAATTTAATTAAAGTTTCTAGGAGACTCCAGAATGGCTGAATACGAGTACTTAGCTTTTTTCCAATTTTTTTTGAAGTAATCAAATAAATTCGGAAACTTCCCACCAGGATATTTTGCGAAATGCATCCGAGAAGTCGTGTAAATATTTTAACTTTTGTATGTCGTCCAAATTTTGCGCAACTACAGTGTACGGCAACGGAAAAAGGCCATAGTGCGACTACGTAATTCTACGGTACCCTCGATGCCCGAGCAACTGGCAGGGAGGAGCTTGGCAGTCCGGCATGTGTGTTGCGGTGCGTTTGAGAAAGGTTGAACGGGTATTCCGGCCCCAGCCCGGGCAATTAATTAAATAATCAATGCTGCGATGGGATCACCTGATTTGTTCGCGGCATAATAATTTCTGCAGTGTTACTGCTCCTCCACCATTATTGAAATCTATAATCCTGTATTCTATGCTGCTTCTCCTTACACAATATTCGCACTACGGGTAAGAATTTCTATTTTCGACCATTTTTGAGAATTTATTTATGTAGTGATAATCAAATTATTTAATTTCTATCCATCTTTCTTATTTTATTAACTAAATAATGTATTTACTCATCAACTATTTCATTAACGAATTAGGATTTTTTTCACTCTTTCATTTTTCAAGATGTGCATTTATGAATTTGAATAAAAATTTACCTGTTTATTTAACAAGTTTTGTACTTACAGAATTATTCATAAAGTTACAGCATTTTAGTTACACCAGATAATCTTGCAGTTCGTGTTTGATGGTCATAATTAGGGCCACATTTCCTATAAGTATTATTCTGGGCTTTTTTCAATTGATGTAACTAGTGTTGAAGTGGAGGCAAAATTGGTAACTCCTACTCTAACCGTTTTAGCCGGGAAATAGCCGCGGAATGCCTGCTTGCTGCACAATAGCTGCTAAATAGCAGCGAAACAGCAGGTTGCCGCCAAATAGCCGCTAAATAATATTGGCCGCGAAATAGCCGCCAAGTATGTGGTCTGTCTGGGTCTAGTTTAGTATAGTTTAGTTCAATTCAGTCTAGCCGGAATGTGCGATTGCATTTCCTTGTAAATATGTAGAGCGGATTCTTAAATAGTTGAATAGTTGCTCACTAAGGACCTTGTTATGGGTCATTGCTTTCCTTCAAGAAAGCCCTAGAGATTTATCTAACTAGGGACTGATCCCAGCGGAAACTGGAGTTTCAGAAAATAATCTTTCGACTGTTGTGGGGGGGGAATGAAGAGCAACAATTTAAAGTTTGTTGAATTTCCCTGATAAGAGCTTTCCGTCTTGAACAGAATGTTATGCATTTGAGATGGAAACTAGTAAAATATCAAAAAGCAGTTGTAGTAAAACAAGCTCTCTTGAATAAAATATTATTCATCATCTGTTATTTATTCAGAATAGAAAATGTGCTATATAATAATTTTTTTTACTCTTATAAAGCCCAGAATAATACTTATAGGAAATGTGGCCCTAATCACGGCCATCAAACACCGACTGCAAGATTATTTGAAATAAATGAAATGATGTAACTTAATGAATAATCTGGTAAGTTCGAAAATTTTTGAATAAACAGGTAAATTGTTGTTCAAATTCATAAATGCATATCTTGAAAAATGAAAGAGTGAAGAAATCATAATTTGTTAATGAAATAGATGATCAGTAAATACACTATTCAGTTAATAAAATAAAAAAGATGGATAGAAATTAAATAAACAACTGATATGCATTAACATGTTAGCGCTGGCGGTATTTTCACTCTTTGCGCTGACTGATATCCGACCGCTCAGCAAATTCACCCTTTGCGCGGTTATGCTTTGATGACGGCGCCGTAGGTGAATTTGATGCCTAATGATAACAGAGCGTGATAAAAGCCACTTTCCCGAAGCATCAAGTCTCGAATTGGCAGAGTAAAGCCTCATTCATAGCTGGTCGCTTCGACTTCAAGTCGAAGCTATCAACAATACTGCCGCGATCTGAAATCGCTCGGGCGGACGTGATTTCGCGTGAAATAGACAGACAATTGGTCAAAGCGACCTAACAAAATTAAGCAGGTCGCTTCGACCAGCTATGAAATACCCCGTCGCTCGGCGATGACTGAAACTGCAAACTGCTCTAAACCGTCGCGACTCAGTGCAAGATCTGTTGGCGCGATGGGTTTTGTAACTGTTTGCAGTGCCGCGACTAGTCGAAGCGACCTGCTAGGAATGAGCCTTAAAGGCAGTGTTCACGATGATTTTCTTTTCTGAGTTTCCGACTTAAAACGATGCGTTGGCCTCCAAGTGTTACCAAAATTACGAAGAAACGGCGATAAACGCAATAAAACGTCATATTTCAATGACATTATTCTATAACATGGACTAGTTGTCCGGTTGGATGAACATGTTCATGGTGGTTGTCATCTGTGAGAAATAGGGTCAATCGAAAATAGAAGAATATTTTATGCAAAGCAGGATTAGTTAGGGCCCTAAGAAAATAACAGAGCAAGAGAGAGTAGAGCATTGCAAAGGATGGGCCCACAAAAGATTACATCGTTACAACAAACACTTCCTGTGATACTTAAGAGGCGGGGTGATACTTAAAGATTTCGTGTACTTCTGGTGCGTTTTTCTCGATTTCTTCGTCATTTTAGTTCTACCCGCGGGCCACCTAATCCAAATAGCGAATAATCTCAGAACTGGAGATTATCGTAAACACTGCCTTTAAGTGTAAATCTCCACCTCACTACTTCTTCGAAGCGGCAACCCATAGCAGTGAATCTAACTCGATGGCACTACCTTATTCTGCACTCAGAAGACTCTTCATTAGTTTTGATTTCATCGATCATATTATTTGAGCGACACACATGGTGCTATGAAAAATTGAAACACGTAAAAGACATTAAAATCACATTTATTTATTTTCACTCGAACAGCGAATAAAACACATGGCCTCGAAGTCTTCTTGTACGACGTAATGCTATTCCCCTTACTCATCATTCCTACAGCTATCTTCATGAACCTGAAAAAAATGTGCCATCAGTTAATCAATACACGGCAAGAACTAAGGAGAATTCACTATTATTCATATAGTAATTGATTGAAACCACTACTAACAAATACACATTTCTCCTTCCCTCTACATTGCACTACTGTGATGAATTTTAGCACCTAAATTCCACAAAATTTCGCGCCTAAGCAAACGACTAGCTTGACCCTCCTTCATCAGTGATCCTCGGCCAGGAAATCACATTCCCACATGCAGTTAACACGGATCGCACTGACCCTTTTAGTTGGTTCAAATCAACGAAGGGTGCGTTGACGCACTATACGTGCACTATACTTGGGCGAAACTGTTGAAATTTTCGAATTTCGAATATATTCGAAAATCATTTTTTTCGAATTTCAAATTTTTAGGATATATCCGAGGATCAATTCTTTCGAATTCCAATTTTCCGAACATGTTCTGAGAACAGATTTTTCGAATTTCAAATTTTCGAATATATTCGAAATATTTCGAATATATTCAACTCAGCTACCTTGCGACATTTCGAATATATTTTTCGAATTTCCAAGTGATTTTTTTTCGAATTTTCGAATATTTTTTTTTCTATTTTTGGGGTAAATTTTCTCGAATTTACAAATTATATCTTCGATTTGAAGAATAAGTTTTGAGCTGTCGTTTACTGTGACTATTACTGTGTAGGAATATTTGTCGGTTACACTTACTACTAATCTCAGACCATTTTCAATCAGGATGGTTGCAAAATCTGTCCCTGGGTTGGATTGTGTCGGAACTGATTAAGAGAACCTACCACAATGTTAGCACAAGACGCTTGGCTTCGGGAGAGGCTTGACCACCACCATCTTCTTCTGAGGGAGCGCCTTATCGCAAGCGCCGAGACCCTAGCGCCACTCTGAAGGCTATGCCACGGCTCGGCCTAGGGAAATTCGCTGCCGCGGAGCTTGCACGACTTTTAGTGGGGGGGGGGGCAGGGCTGAGCACGCGCGCTTGAAACCCTTTCACGCTTTTGCCGGAAAATGCCGCTTTCTGACTGACGACTAGCGGCTTTGCACAAGAGATTGAATAGGTTAACATGGTGCTTCGATATAGTGTGCTTTCAACGGTTAATCAGAAAAAAAGAACGTCTGACGGATTGATGATTGTGCTTTTCGATTATTCGAATTTCAAAAATTCGAATATGCTTCTCAAAGTATTCGAATTTCGAATACTACTCGGAAGTCTCTTTTTGAAATATTCGAATTTCGAATATTATTCGAAGACCAAAATTTTCGAATTTTGAAATATCATTCGAATAATTCTCGCTGTCTTTACCCTCGCTCGACACAGGCGCGCGTGGGAACAGAGTAAATCTGGCTCGGAACCAGAGGATAGCTCTCTAGCCTTTGGGAATTCGAAGCAAAAGATTTCGGCTCTATCCTGGATGGGGGGGGGGCACCCAAGACAAGATTTATTCATAGAAATTAAGAGAAACTCCAAGAAATGAGGCATGATACTGCTATCAATCGTTGTTTTTATGGAAACTGTGGGAAAATTTCGATTAATAGCCTTTTTATTCGGTGGTTCATTTCATTACTGTCTTGAAACTTTGTGCCCCCCGTCAAGGATAGTGCCATGTTCGGTAGGCCTTTACCTTCTTATGAGATATACCGAAAATTCTCGATATTTTTGGTCACCAAATAGAAAAATCGTAGCTTTACTCAAGTTTTAGACGCTTGAGCCCGACCACTGAACGAGTTTTCAGCGTCTGACAGTTCTAGTAATCTAGTATAAACTGCCCAGGAATCGCGCCTCGAGAGGATCGCACAATTTTTGGATTTTTGGAGAAAAATTTTGATGGTGGGAAGGGCTACTCCGATTTCGAAATTCCAAAACACGAATATCGGGGCTCCAAACATATTCAAAAGATAGGAAATCAGCAAAAACGAGTATGCAGCTTCGAGGACTCGTTAGACTCCTAAACAAATCATACTTATCGACCAGACGTGTTCATGCAGGTCATTTCAGAAATTTCTGACTTATCAGTTCAACATGAGGAGCCGATCGAACCCCGAAGTGCTATACCACTAATTCGAAATCAGCTCATCACAGAGTCTGGACCACCATCAGCGGTATTACTGAACTTATTCCACAATTTGAGGGAATTCCAGGAAGTCAAAGATTAAAATGTCAAAAATCATGGTAAGTCGGGAACCTAGTTATAGGCTAGTGACTCAAGGTTGCTTTAGTGAGGTCGGTCTCACTGGTCCCTTTTTTAACGGCGTTGGCGTTCTGGTAAGGTAAGACGATTATAAGTTGCCAACGGCACAAATTTCTTATGGTAAACAAAACTGATGATACCCAATTGATAAAGACAAGTTTATAATTTGCCAACGGCACAAAATTCTCACGGAAGTATAGATGTTCTTCTTTCCAGAGTTTCCCATGTTTAGGGCCCGATATCGTGATATGTTTATCACTGGTGAGACTGCTTCCCTACTCCTTAGCCTGTTTAGAGCTTCAGGCAATTACCTCTTGTAAAAGACGGTGTGTGAATGTGAAATCGCTCTTCATTTCTTTTATACCCTACCCTTTATCAATTAGGTATCATGCATTTTGTTTAGGCCCCGGTCTTAGTTGGATGAGCCGACGTATCCAGCCCGGTCGATACACACAGAACGCATTGGAAATGGGATGCAAAAATCACCCGGTGTATTCCGCCGACACCCCTCCCCCCCAACACCCACCCGATCGATACGTATGTATAAAATGATGGGGTGAGGTTATCCATGCAATACGTTGATGGATGAGAAAAACGCCGGGTGGGCGTGTCGATAATGAAGCATTGCGTATTACTAGGAAGCTATCCACCCTGCTACCTCCGTTTCTTCACTTTACTCTCCTTCACTATTTCTCTGAACAAGCGCGATCCCGAAGCCGTATGCAGGAACGCGCCGGCTGGGGCAGGTGCAGTGCAGTCGGCGCCTTTGAAGGTCGCTCACAAGACAGGACACGTCTATCGTGGTACGTCACAAGTCAACACATGTATGCCGAGAAGAACTAATTGGCCAACCGGTCCGGACACTCAAATCCTTCGAATGCGTTGATGCGTTGAGTGTTCGAACCGGTTGGTCGATAAGTTCTTCTAGATATGCTACACTACTACTACTTATTGACCAACAGGGTCGGACATTCAAAGGGTTCGAAGGATTTGAGTGTCCGAACCGGTTGGCCAATGAGTTCTTCTCATATGTCGTGCCCCAACAGTCCTTATCGCTGCCCCCCGGCCGCTCCGATCTCCTAGCTGGAGCGGCTAGGGCACAGCGATAGGGTACGACATAGGCGTCTTCACTTCTGGCCGACCACGATAGACGTGTCCTGTCTTGTCAGCGAAGGCAAACTTCAAAGGCGTTGACTGCACTGCTCCCGCGACAGCCGGCGCGTTCTTGCATACGGCCCCCCGTGAGCTCTAGTCGGATACACCAGGTTCTTTTCTCAACCTCACTCCATCATTTTATTCATACGTATCGACCGGGTGGGTGTTGGTGGGTGTTGGGGGGTGTCGATGGGTTAAAGATGCAAATAGCACCAACTCTGATAGGGGCCTTACCAAGAGAATTTTGTGCCGTTGGAGATTTATAACCGTCTTCGATAAAGGGTAGGGTATAAAAAGAATAAAGAGTGGTGTGTTACATTCACACGCCGTCTTCATCCAGAGGTAAGCGGCTGAAGCTCTAAGCAGACTAGGGAGTAGGAAAGCAGCCTCACCGGTAATGAAGATATCACGAAAACAAGCCCCAAACATGGAAAACTCTGGGAATAATAACTTCTACACTTCCGTGAGAATTTTGCGCCGTTGGCAAATTATAAACTTGAGGTAAGGTACGCACAGATCTACTCGCGTTACTTTATCGGTAACGGTTGCGAGATTACACGCAATATTGAAACACGCTGATCATGAAGGATCCTAATTATAAAAGCCAACAAATCTGACAGAGAACAAACCTGCCCAGCTCCCAAGACAATCTCAATCACTTCCTCTATGTTGCACTATTCCAGCCAGATTCGCGTACAAGAGGTAAAATCGCAGCTGCACGGTCGACAACTTCGGGCTTGACTGATCCGCTTACTCCTGAAAAAAATGGTCTGAAATGTGAAATGAAGTGTTTTGATTAACAAAATTTCCATTGGAATGTGAAAAATTTTCTCAGAAGATATAGCCTTCATTTCCCCGCTACTCGCAGTTTTCTGTATCACTATCATAGAAGTGGTGCGGTTTTTTAGAGTGATATCTTCATTTTTGTGAAATCGTTGAGAACCGTTGATCCCACTAGATCCGTCCAATGTTTCAATTTTATTGATGTACCTGGGTAGGGTTTTGATTAAATGTATCTGATACATAGCCGGCCGGTTGGCTGTAGCCAGCCTCGTCGATAACCAGGGTTGAGCAGGCCGTTGCGACTGGTGTCCAAAATTTAACGACCCCCCTGGTAACCAAAATTTTCACGGTCCTCCCCACTTGGGATTAAAAATTTCATGACTCAATTTTATGACCCCCCACCCTCCCTTTGAAATGAAGAAATGGTCCCGATGCAGCCCCTCCTCAGTCTTCCTTTCCGAGTGGTTCAAAGATAAGCCGCAATTTTTCCAAATATTTTACGAACTCCCCCAATTTTCCACTTTTTTTCAGAAATTTCCCAAATTTTCACGACCATACGTTGCGACCGGTCGCAAGCCTGCCTAACCCTGTCGATAACCACAAAAGACACGAATGATGGGTGATAAAAAACCACCCGGTGCGGCCGTACAGACTGGTATACATATGAGATAAGATAAAGTATGATATCCATGATTTCACTCCACATATTTCATACATATTGACCGCATCGGCCACATCTAGCGAAACCGGGTGTTTATTTTCAACCTCCTTCAACCACGTTTTTCATACCTATCGACAGGGGCCCCAGCCAGGCACGGTGGGTTTTTCGACCAACAATGACCGGAAGCCTAAGGCCATCGTTATACCACAAATTCGCGACCGCGACAGGTGCGGTCAACTGTTACGAATCGTGTCGGGACCAGAACCCACAGTAGAAAAATGCTAGGACAAGAACAGTTTGTAGCACCTGTCGCGGTCGCTGGCTCGAAAGGGGATGCCATGCCTGAAATTTGGAAACCGTGCGATAATCGGTCGCTGTCGCGGCTGTCCGTCGCAGTGCAGTGCACTGCGACGGGTGTCAGCGACAACGACACAGCCAAATCCGGCATCGTGCCTGGTGTTTCTTTGCCCTGAGCGACAGCGACGGCTGGCCCCCAGCGACAGTGACGTAGCGGTGCTCTGCGACAGGCCTGTCGTGGGGTATAACATGGCCTCACGGAGCTTTCATACTCCAACACCTTGATCATACTTTTGTGAGAGCAGCAAATGCCGCAATCATCAGCAAAAAATGAGAAATCAGATGTCTGATAACGGTTCAGAGATCTAATTTCTCATTTTTCTGCTGATAATACGCGGCATTTGCTGCTATAGCAAAAGTATGAATAGGGTGTAAAACGGGTGGATAGGTTATCACTGATAGTTTTTCACAAAACAAAACACACGAATCAGTTTATGTTTCAAGTATACGAGCTCCCTGAGGCCCCTGTCAGAGTTGGTTGAATAACGCCGTGACATACCTGGTCGGTACGTATGAAAAAATGAATGATGTAGGTTGCGAAAAATACCCGGTGTGGCTAGGTGCGACTGACGCGGTCAATATATATTGATTATATATGAACGATATCATGGATACCATTCAATTCTTATCTTATATCATGTGAAATTCGGTCGGGTCAGCCACATCGAGGGTGAAATTCATGAAAGGCTAGCCAAGTTTCAACCATGGCTGAAGTAACCACGATTAAGCACATCGTGTGCAAATCGATTAGGCTCAAACCATGGCTAGTTATCGTTTCGTGAGCTCCACCTCGGGTGTTTTCCCCACCACACCCTCATTCGTGTCATTCATGCCCATCGACCGAGCTGGCTTTGACATTTGGCCAACTATGACCGAGGCCCAAACTGGGGTGCGTTCCAGGAAGATTTCCACGGAAGGAAATCGCATTCGATACCTCGCAGACCCGTTTTTCCTCCCATGGAAATCTTCTTGGTACGCACCCTTGGTTGGTGCTACCAACCGTGCGGTCGGTCCACTTGGAACAATTGCTAACAGCATTGTATTATCTGCTGGGTCGTCTAATTCAAAACAATACCGATATGTGGGTTATCAGGAGTGCTTAACAGAAACTATAGATCCGTTCCCGGTTTTCGAGAGATTACGGCAGCCATACGGTAGTTCGCCCAAAGTCTGCGATTTGTTTGATTCTTACGCTAGAGGGACTATTTGGAGTACAGATAACGATATCTATATACCCGATGCCTTTACACCGACTTTCAAAGACATACCGTGGATTCCAACAAATAAAACACAATGCAGTAAAGGTACCTACCGAAATAAAACAAGCATATTGAATTCACGAATCAAACCCCTTCAAGTTCCCTAAAAGCACGGCTACAGTGGTTTTAAAAACGCCAACCTATGCACAACGAAATACCTACAGTACTCGACTTTTCGAAGGAATATTCCGCTCCGCAGCTGCGGATAACCGCTGTTGCAACACCCACGCCATGTAAAGTCGAGCTCTCGGGCATTTGGGGGTGCCAGCCGAGGTGACTTAGGACGAGGGGACATGTTACCTAAGTCTACCCCTAGTCGCCGTCGCGCGGCGCGGCTCGCGCGGCGTGATGTGATGGAGCGCGCTTGTCACACCACCCACACACACACACACACACACACACACACACACACACACACACACACACACACACACACACACACACACACACACACACACACCCCTAGTCGCGTAGTGGTGAAGCCAATGCTGGCAGAGCTTTGAATCATATCGCATACCGTTTTTCTAGGATACATTATTTAGCCCTAATGCTGACAACGGATCCATTTTCAATTGTAGTGGAAAGCGACCACGCCAACAACTGCTGAACTAACAGCACCTGACTATTTCGTTAATGATGACAACTTGCTCATTCACAGGGAATTTCACGGATTTGCTCTTCTTTCTTCAACACGTGTTTAATTATGTATTCAAATTAGCTTCTAAATGTATCAAAATATATTATATAAGCTTACAACAAATCAGTAATTAACAACAATTTACAACTTCATGATTCAACAGATGTGAAAGTTGGTTCATGAAGCATGGGACGGTCCAGCTTCACCGTGTAGCGGGCTCTGTCTCATATCTCGAACTAAAGCATGTAGATCGTCAATACCACCTTCAAGAAACATTCGCAGGTATTGCTGTTGCTGTGAAGAAAGATTGAGTAGGGCTGGCTCCAAATCGTGCCCGACATGCCCGAAACACCCTTTTGCCTCAACCGTTCCATCATTCTTATTTTCCACATTGAGAAAGCACGAACAATGGAGGACATCCTTTCGGCTTGCCCTAACTCGTTGACTACCCATCTGGATGTAACTTCCCGCACGATTGCACCTGATTTCAACCAATGTGAGATGTCCTATAGATGAAGAAAAATAATTACCATTACCGCAGTCTACGATATTTTCCAGATTTTCTGACATCCACCGATCTCTGCATTAGTGTGAGGCAGTGTTTCTCGCATTCTATCGCTAACCATTGCTAAACCAGAATTTCTGAAAGTTGGGCTCCGCAGAAAAGGTCAAGGATTTGGCATTGCTCCTAAATGTTGTGAAATTGTTTTATTGGATTTGGCTCTCAACTTGATTTTTCAAATGTAGTGAAATTGTCGAATTGATTTGGCTGTGATGATACTATATGCAGATAACATAATCATTAAATCTAGTGAAATTGTTGCAAACGGATTTGGCAGGAGCTCCATCAATTATCACAGTCAAATCACGCGTCAGAAGGGGTTTTCCTTGAAGCGCATATTGAATCGAATGAGAACAGGAATAAACCTAGCAGCAAAAACGTTTCTATACAATGCGAACCGTGAAAGCGTTGAGGACACGAAGACATAGAGTCAGTAGCGAGTAAATTGCGTTAGATTTCGTTTTCATGATTTTTATCTCATCGGTGAGGGAAGGTCTGGTACCTTATTGTTAGTGGGAGCTACACTGAAAGGGCAGAATAGCATTCGGAAACCTTAATTCTAGCCCATAAGGCCACGTTTCGCTCAGCATTGTTGACTGAGGATTATTATTTTTTTCTTTTTGTCTTCATTCGCTCGCCAGAGGACCTTCTTACGCGTTTACGCGTGATTTGACTGTGATAATTGATAGAGCTCCTGCCAAATCCGTTTGCAACAATTTCACTAGATTTAATGATTATGTTATCTGCATATAGTATCATCACAGCCAAATCAATTCGACAATTTCACTACATTTGAAAAATCAAGTTGAGAGCCAAATCCAATAAAACAATTTCACAACATTTAGGAGCAATGCCAAATGCTTGACCTTTTCTGCGGAGCCCAACTTTCAGAAATTTCACAACTTTTTACAAGGGTTTCCCTTCTAAAATATCGTCGAGCTCCAGAAGTCAAGTTGTTTTTTTTTTCGAAAACATAGTGGTAGAAATGAAAAAACAACCGCTCCGCTGCTAAGACTGCAAGATAATTGTTGCAACGCGGCTTCCTACAAATAGATGCAAGGCATATACTTTTTGAATTTAAAAGTCGAAAAATGAAGAAATGAGTTTCAAAATGACCCAATTGTACAGGTTCTAGGCACTCTTCTAGACGGGGGGGGGGCACGCACCACTCAAGACAGAAATGAAATGAACGGCCCATTGGTGAGGCTACCAGTCGAAGTATTTCCGTAGAGCTCTAATAAAAACAATGATTGATAGCGCAGTATCAGGCCCCTCCTATCAGAGTTTTCCATGATTTCTATGAGTTTTTGCGTAGCTTGGCCCCTCTAGTGAAAGAAAATGTTGAAGGGGCCCATGAAAAACCTTCATTTGTAAAGAAAAGTCAATCGGAACACATTGTAAATACGAATTTGAATTTCGCGCCAAAATCATTTTCGGAGTTTTTCTGCATGTGGAGTTCGTGCCGTAACCAATTTTTCCTGTTATCTTACTGTCGCACCAACATTCTAGGAAAAAGGGCTAGATGACTGGTGAGAATTGGTGGCGGATATTAACCTCATCGTCCAACGTTTTTGACTCGCCAAAGTTTACCAGTGTGGTCTACCGGGCTCAATCATGAAATTGAGCCTGAAAAATGGAAATTGATTTCCAGCGCGAACGATAGTTAAGTGCGCCAGAAGAGGACTACCGTAATCTCAGGAATGATGTTATTCGGCTCTCGTAAACAAATTTGATGATACCCAATCGATCACTGATAAAGTATAAAAGAAGTGAAGAGCGGTGTGTCTTGATTCACACACCGTCCTTCTCTAGGGGTCAGCAGTTGAGGATCTGCCTGGACTAAAAAGCAGGGAAACATCACCACCTGTAGGGAAGATGAAGCGAAATCGGAGTCAGAACTTAGAAAATTTTAGAGCCAACTCGAGTGAGATTACGGTAGCCCTGTTCTGGCGGACTTAACTATCGTTCTTGTAGATTCGGAGGCCTGGCTTGCATACGGTGTCCTGAACATTGAACTGAGGTCCTGCACACCCCTACTGAGATCCAGCACACATTCCATGAAGTCCTGCTCATCCTTACAGGGTCTTGCACACGTTTCATGATGTCCTGCACACTCCTACTGATGTCCTGCACACATTCCACGAAGTTCTGATCATCCTTACAGGGGTCTTGCACACGTTTCATGATGTCCTGCACACTCCTACTAAGGTCCTGCACACATTCCATGATGTCCTGCACACCCCTATTGGGGTCCTGCACACGCTTCATGATGTCCTGCACACTCCTACTGATGTCCTGCACACATTCCACGAAGTTCTGATCATCCTTTACAGGGGTCTTGCACATGTTTCATGATGTCCTGCACACTCCTACTAAGGTCCTGCACACATTCTACCACGCCCTGCACACCCCTTACTGGGGTCCTGCACAGGTCCCATGATGTCCTGCACACTCCTACTGATGTTCTCCACACATTCTACGATGTCCTGCACACCCCTACTGGGGTCCTACACAGGTTCCAAGATGTCCTGCACACTTCTACTGGGGTCCTGCACACGTCCCATAAAGTCCTCCTCATCCCGACAGGGGTCTTGCACATGTTTCATGATGTCCTGCACACTCCTACTAAGGTCCTGCACACATTCTACGACGTCCTGCGCACCCTACTGGGGTCCTGCACAGGTCCCATGATGTCCTGCACACTCCTACTGATGTTCTGCACACATTCTACGATGTCCTGCACACCCCTACTGGGGTCCTACACAGGTTCCATGATGTCCTGCACACTTCTACTGGGGTCCTGCACAGGTCCCATGATGTCCTGCACACTCCTACTAAGGTCCTGCACACTCCTACTGAGGTCCTGCACACATTCTACGACGTCCTGCACACCCCTACTGGGGTCCTGCACACGTTCCATGATATCCTGCGCACTCCTACTGAGGTCCTGTACAGGTCCCATAATGTCATGCACACCCCTACTGGGGTCCTGCACAGGTCCCATGATGTCCTGCACACTCCTACTAAGGTCCTGCACACTCCCACTGAGGTCCTGCACACATTCTACGACGTCCTGCACACCCTTACTGGGGTCCTGCACAGGTCCCAAAATGTCCTGCACACTCCTACTGAGGTCCTGCACACCCCTACTGGGGTCCTGCACAGGTCCCATGATGTCCTGCACACTCCTACTAAGGTCCTGCACACTCCTACTGAGGTCCTGCACACATTCTACGACGTCCTGCACACCCCTACTGGGGTCCTGCACAGGTCCCATGATGTCCTGCACACTCCTACTAAGGTCCTGCACACTCCTACTGAGGTCCTGCACACATTTCACAAAACGTTCTCCACCACCGCCTCCGCCTCCGCCTCCGCCACCGCCTCCGCCTCCACCTCCGTCCGTCGAAAACCATTTTTTGGAAGGCGTGGACCAAATCGCTCGACAATTTGTGACTAGATGTAATAGACCACGGGAATGACGAAAATAATTGTCAGAACTCACCATAATTTTAGAGCCAACTCGAGTGAGATTACGGTAGGTCCCATTTTTTTTCGGAGGCGGTGGTGGAGAACCCATGATGTCCTGCACACTCCTACTAAGGTCCTGCACACTCCTACTGAGGTCCTGCACACAATTGATCAATGATAAAGTATAAAAGAAGTGAAGAGCGGTGTGTCTTGATTCACACACCGTCCTTCTCTAGGGGTCAGCAGTTGAGGATCTGCCTGGACTAAAAAGCAGGGAAACATCACCACCTGTAGGGAAGATGAAGCGAAATCGGAGTCAGAACTTAGAAAATTTTAGAGCCAACTCGAGTGAGATTACGGTAGCCCTGTTCTGGCGGACTTAACTATCGTTCTTGTAGATTCGGAGGCCTGGCTTGCATACGGTGTCCTGAACATTGAACTGAGGTCCTGCACACCCCTACTGAGATCCAGCACACATTCCATGAAGTCCTGCTCATCCTTACAGGGGTCTTGCACACGTTTCATGATGTCCTGCACACTCCTACTGATGTCCTGCACACATTCCACGAAGTTCTGATCATCCTTACAGGGGTCTTGCACACGTTTCATGATGTCCTGCACACTCCTACTAAGGTCCTGCACACATTCCATGATGTCCTGCACACCCCTATTGGGGTCCTGCACACGCTTCATGATGTCCTGCACACTCCTACTGATGTCCTGCACACATTCCACGATGTCCTGCACACCCCTACTGGGGTCCTACACAGGTTCCACGATGTCCTGCACACTTCTACTGGGGTCCTGCACAGGTCCCATGAAGTCCTGCTCATCCTTACAGGGGTCTTGCACATGTTTCATGATGTCCTGCACACTCCTACTAAGGTCCTGCACACATTCTACGACGTCCTGCACACCCCTACTGGGGTCCTGCACAGGTCCCATGATGTCCTGCACACTTCTACTGGGGTCCTGCACACATTCTACGATGTCCTGCACACCCCTACTGGGGTCCTACACAGGTTCCATGATGTCCTGCACACTTCTACTGGGGTCCTGCACAGGTCCCATGATGTCCTGCACACTCCTACTAAGGTCCTGCACACTCCTACTGAGGTCCTGCACACATTCTACGACGTCCTGCACACCCCTACTGGGGTCCTGCACACGTTCCATGATATCCTGCGCACTCCTACTGAGGTCCTGTACAGGTCCCATAATGTCATGCACACTCCTACTGAGGTCCTGCACACCCCTACTGGGGTCCTGCACAGGTCCCATGATGTCCTGCACACTCCTACCAAGGTCCTGCACACTCCCACTGAGGTCCTGCACACATTCTACGACGTCCTGCACACCCTTACTGGGGTCCTGCACAGGTCCCAAAATGTCCTGCACACTCCTACTGAGGTCCTGCACACCCCTACTGGGGTCCTGCACAGGTCCCATGATGTCCTGCACACTCCTACTAAGGTCCTGCACACTCCTACTGAGGTCCTGCACACATTCTACGACGTCCTGCACACCCCTACTGGGGTCCTGCACAGGTCCCATGATGTCCTGCACACTCCTACTAAGGTCCTGCACACTCCTACTGAGGTCCTGCACACATTTCACAAAACGTTCTCCACCACCGCCTCCGCCTCCGCCTCCGCCACCGCCTCCGCCTCCGCCTCCGCCTCCGTCCGTCGAAAACCATTTTTTTGGAAGGCGTGGACCAAATCGCTCGAAAATTTGTGACTAGATGTAATAGACCACCGGAATGACGAAAAAAATTGTCAGAAATCACCATAATTTTAAAACCAACTCGAGTGAGATTACGGTAGGTCCCATTTTTTCGGAGGCGGTGGTGGAGAACCCATGATGTCCTGCACATTCCTACTAAGGTCCTGCACACTCCTACTGAGGTCCTGCACACAATTGATCAATGATAAAGTATAAAAGAAGTGAAGAGCGGTGTGTCTTGATTCACACACCGTCCTTCTCTAGGGGTCAGCAGTTGAGGATCTGCCTGGACTAAAAGCAGGGAAACATCACCACCTGTAGGGAAGATGAAGCGAAATCGGAGTCAGAACTTAGAAAATTTTAGAGCCAACTCGAGTGAGATTACGGTAGCCCTGTTCTGGCGGACTTAACTATCGTTCTTGTAGATTCGGAGGCCTGGCTTGCATACGGTGTCCTGAACATTGAACTGAGGTCCTGCACACCCCTACTGAGATCCAGCACACATTCCATGAAGTCCTGCTCATCCTTACAGGGGTCTTGCACACGTTTCATGATGTCCTGCACACTCCTACTGATGTCCTGCACACATTCCACGAAGTTCTGATCATCCTTACAGGGGTCTTGCACACGTTTCATGATGTCCTGCACACTCCTACTAAGGTCCTGCACACATTCCATGATGTCCTGCACACCCCTATTGGGGTCCTGCACACGCTTCATGATGTCCTGCACACTCCTACTGATGTCCTGCACACATTCCACGAAGTTCTGATCATCCTTACAGGGGTCTTGCACACGTTTCATGATGTCCTGCACACTCCTACTGATGTCCTGCACACATTCCACGAAGTTCTGATCATCCTTACAGGGGTCTTGCACACGTTTCATGATGTCCTGCACACTCCTACTAAGGTCCTACACACATTCCATGACGTCCTGCTCAACCCTACTGGGGTCCTGCACACGCTTCATGATGTCCTGCACACTCCTACTGATGTCCTGCACACATTCCATGAAGTCCTGCTCATCCTTACAGGGGTCTTGCACATGTTTCATGATGTCCTGCACACTCCTACTAAGGTCCTGCACACATTCTACGACGTCCTGCACAACCCTACTGGGGTCCTGCACAGGTCCCATGATGTCCTGCACACTCCTACTGATGTTCTGCACACATTCTACGATGTCCTGCACACCCCTACTGGGGTCCTACACAGGTTCCATGATGTCCTGCACACTTCTACTGGGGTCCTGCACAGGTCCCATGATGTCCTGCACACTCCTACTAAGGTCCTGCACATTCCTACTGAGGTCCTGCACATTCTCCGACGTCCTCCACACCCCTACTGGGGTCCTGCACACGTTCCATGATATCCTGCGCACTCCTACTGAGGTCCTGTACAGGTCCCATAATGTCATGCACACTCCTACTGAGGTCCTGCACACCCCTACTGGGGTCCTGCACAGGTCCCATGATGTCCTGCACACTCCTACTAAGGTCCTGCACACTCCCACTGAGGTCCTGCACACATTCTACGACGTCCTGCACACCCTTACTGGGGTCCTGCACAGGTCCCAAAATGTCCTGCACACTCCTACTGGAGGTCCTGCACACCCCTACTGGGGTCCTGCACAGGTCCCATGATGTCCTGCACACTCCTACTAAGGTCCTGCACACTCCTACTGAGGTCCTGCACACATTCTACGACGTCCTGCACACCCCCTTACTGGGGTCCTGCACAGGTCCCATGATGTCCTGCACACTCCTACTAAGGTCCTGCACACTCCTACTGAGGTCCTGCACACTCCTACTGATGTCCTGCACACCCCTACTGAGATCCAGCACACATTCCATGAAGTCCTGCTCATCCTTACAGGGGTCTTGCACACGTTTCATGATGTCCTGCACAATCCTACTGATGTCCTGCACACATTCCACGAAGTTCTGATCATCCTTACAGGGTCTTGCACACGTTTCATGATGTCCTGCACACTCCTACTAAGGTCCTGCACACATTCCATGATGTCCTGCACACCCTATTGGGGTCCTGCACACGTTCCATGATGTCCTGTGTAATTTTACTAAGGTCCTACACACATTCCATGACGTCCTGCTCAACCCTACTGGGGTCCTGCACACGCTTCATGATCTCCTGCACACTCCTACTGATGTCCTGCACACATTCCATGAAGTCCTGCTCATCCTTACAGGGGTCTTGCACATGTTTCATGATGTCCTGCACACTCCTACTAAGGTCCTGCACACATTCTACGACGTCCTGCACACCCCTACTGGGGTCCTGCACAGGTCCCATGATGCCCTGCACACTCCTACTGATGTTCTGCACACATTCTACGATGTCCTGCACACCCCTACTGGGGTCCTACACAGGTTCCATGATGTCCTGCACACTTCTACTGGGGTCCTGCACAGGTCCCATGATGTCCTGCACACTCCTACTAAGGTCCTGCACACTCCTACTGAGGTCCTGCACACATTCTACGACGTCCTGCACACCCCTACTGGGGTCCTGCACACGTTCCATGATATCCTGCGCACTTCCTACTGAGGTCCTGTACAGGTCCCATAATGTCATGCACACTCCTACTGGAGGTCCTGCACACCCTACTGGGGTCCTGCACAGGTCCCATGATGTCCTGCACACTCCTACTAAGGTCCTGCACACTCCCACTGAGGTCCTGCACACATTCTACGACGTCCTGCACACCCTTACTGGGGTCCTGCACAGGTCCCAAAATGTCCTGCACACTCCTACTGAGGTCCTGCACACCCCTACTGGGGTCCTGCACAGGTCCCATGATGTCCTGCACACTCCTACTAAGGTCCTGCACACTCCTACTGAGGTCCTGCACACATTCTACGACGTCCTGCACACCCCTACTGGGGTCCTGCACAGGTCCCATGATGTCCTGCACACTCCTACTAAGGTCCTGCACACTCCTACTGAGGTCCTGCACACATTTCACAAAACGTTCTCCACCACCGCCTCCGCCTCCGCCTCCGCCTCCGCCTCCACCTCCGTCCGTCGAAAACCATTTTTTGGAAGGCGTGGACCAAATCGCTCGACAATTTGTGACTAGATGTAATAGACCACGGGAATGACGAAAATAATTGTCAGAACTCACCATAATTTTAGAGCCAACTCGAGTGAGATTACGGTAGGTCCCTTTTTTTTTCGGAGGCGGTGGTGGAGAACCCATGATGTCCTGCACACTCCTACTAAGGTCCTGCACACTCCTACTGAGGTCCTGCACACAATTGATCAATGATAAAGTATAAAAGAAGTGAAGAGCGGTGTGTCTTGATTCACACACCGTCCTTCTCTAGGGGTCAGCAGTTGAGGATCTGCCTGGACTAAAAAGCAGGGAAACATCACCACCTGTAGGGAAGATGAAGCGAAATCGGAGTCAGAACTTAGAAAATTTTAGAGCCAACTCGAGTGAGATTACGGTAGCCCTGTTCTGGCGGACTTAACTATCGTTCTTGTAGATCTGGAGGCCTGGCTTGCATACGGTGTCCTGAACATTGAACTGAGGTCCTGCACACCCCTACTGAGATCCAGCACACATTCCATGAAGTCCTGCTCATCCTTACAGGGGGTCTTGCACACGTTTCATGATGTCCTGCACACTCCTACTGATGTCCTGCACACATTCCACGAAGTTCTGATCATCCTTACAGGGTCTTGCACACGTTTCATGATGTCCTGCACACTCCTACTAAGGTCCTGCACACATTCCATGATGTCCTGCACACCCCTATTGGGGTCCTGCACACGCTTCATGATGTCCTGCACACTCCTACTGATGTCCTGCACACATTCCACGAAGTTCTGATCATCCTTACAGGGGTCTTGCACACGTTTCATGATGTCCTGCACACTCCTACTGATGTCCTGCACACATTCCACGAAGTCCTGATCATCCTTACAGGGTCTTGCACACGTTTCATGATGTCCTGCACACTCCTACTAAGGTCCTACACACATTCCATGACGTCCTGCTCAACCCTACTGGGGTCCTGCACACGCTTCATGATGTCCTGCACACTCCTACTGATGTCCTGCACACATTCCATGAAGGCCTGCTCATCCTTACCGGGGTCTTGCACAGGGTTCATGATGTCCTGCACACTCCTACTAAGGTCCTGCACACATTCTACGACGTCCTGCACACCCCTACTGGGGTCCTGCACAGGTCCCATGATGTCCTGCACACTCCTACTGATGTTCTGCACACATTCTACGATGTCCTGCACACCCCTACTGGGGTCCCACACAGGTTTCATGATGTCCTGCTCACTTCTACTGGGGTCCTGCACAAGTCCCATGATGTCCTGCACACTCCTACTAAGGTCCTGCACACTCCTACTGAGGTCCTGCACACATTCTACGACGTCCTGCACACCCCTACTGGGGTCCTGCACACGTTCCATGATATCCTGCGCACTCCTACTGAGGTCCTGTACAGGTCCCATAATGTCATGCACACTCCTACTAAGGTCCTGCACACTCCTACTGAGGTCCTGCACACAATTGATCAATGATAAAGTATAAAAGAAGTGAAGAGCGGTGTGTCTTGATTCACACACCGTCCTTCTCTAGGGGTCAGCAGTTGAGGATCTGCCTGGACTAAAAAGCAGGGAAACATCACCACCTGTAGGGAAGATGAAGCGAAATCGGAGTCAGAACTTAGAAAATTTTAGAGCCAACTCGAGTGAGATTACGGTAGCCCTGTTCTGGCGGACTTAACTATCGTTCTTGTAGATTCGGAGGCCTGGCTTGCATACGGTGTCCTGAACATTGAACTGAGGTCCTGCACACCCCTACTGAGATCCAGCACACATTCCATGAAGTCCTGCTCATCCTTACAGGGGTCTTGCACACGTTTCATGATGTCCTGCACACTCCTACTGATGTCCTGCACACATTCCACGAAGTTCTGATCATCCTTACAGGGGTCTTGCACACGTTTCATGATGTCCTGCACACTCCTACTAAGGTCCTGCACACATTCCATGATGTCCTGCACACCCCTATTGGGGTCCTGCACACGCTTCATGATGTCCTGCACACTCCTACTGATGTCCTGCACACATTCCACGAAGTTCTGATCATCCTTTACAGGGGTCTTGCACACGTTTCATGATGTCCTGCACACTCCTACTGATGTCCTGCACACATTCCACGAAGTTCTGATCATCCTTACAGGGGTCTTGCACACGTTTCATGATGTCCTGCACACTCCTACTAAGGTCCTACACACATTCCATGACGTCCTGCTCAACCCTACTGGGGTCCTGCACACGCTTCATGATGTCCTGCACACTCCTACTGATGTCCTGCACACATTCCATGAAGTCCTGCTCATCCTTACAGGGGTCTTGCACATGTTTCATGATGTCCTGCACACTCCTACTAAGGTCCTGCACACATTCTACGACGTCCTGCACACCCTACTGGGGTCCTGCACAGGTCCCATGATGTCCTGCACACTCCTACTGATGTTCTGCACACATTCTACGATGTCCTGCACACCCCTACTGGGGTCCTACACAGGTTCCATGATGTCCTGCACACTTCTACTGGGGTCCTGCACAGGTCCCATGATGTCCTGCACACTCCTACTAAGGTCCTGCACACTCCTACTGAGGTCCTGCACACATTCTACGACGTCCTGCACACCCCTACTGGGGTCCTGCACACGTTCCATGATATCCTGCGCACTCCTACTGAGGTCCTGTACAGGTCCCATAATGTCATGCACACTCCTACTGAGGTCCTGCACACCCCTACTGGGGTCCTGCACAGGTCCCATGATGTCCTGCACACTCCTACTAAGGTCCTGCACACTCCCACTGAGGTCCTGCACACATTCTACGACGTCCTGCACACTCTTACTGGGGTCCTGCACAGGTCCCAAAATGTCCTGCACACTCCTACTGAGGTCCTGCACACCCCTACTGGGGTCCTGCACAGGTCCCATGATGTCCTGCACACTCATACTAAGGTCCTGCACACCCTACTGAGGTCCTGCACACATTCTACGACGTCCTGCACACCCTACTGGGGTCCTGCACAGGTCCCATGATGTCCTGCACACTCCTACTAAGGTCCTGCACACTCCTACTGAGGTCCTGCACACATTCTACGGCGTCCTGCACACCCTCTACTGAGATCCAGCACACATTCCATGAAGTCCTGCTCATCCTTACAGGGGTCTTGCACACGTTTCATGATGTCCTGCACACTCCTACTGATGTCCTGCACACATTCCACGAAGTTCTGATCATCCTTACAGGGGTCTTGCACACGTTTCATGATGTCCTGCACACTCCTACTAAGGTCCTGCACACATTCCATGATGTCCTGCACACCCCTATTGGGGTCCTGCACACGCTTCATGATGTCCTGCACACTCCTACTGATGTCCTGCACACATTCCACGAAGTTCTGATCATCCTTACAGGGGTCTTGCACACGTTTCATGATGTCCTGCACACTCCAACTAAGGTCCTGCACACATTCCATGATGTCCTGCACACCCCTATTGGGGTCCTGCACACGTTCCATGATGTCCTGTGTAATTTTACTGAGGTCCTACACACATTCCATGACGTCCTGCTCAACCCTACTGGGGTCCTGCACACGCTTCATGATCTCCTGCACACTCCTACTGATGTCCTGCACACATTCCATGAAGTCCTGCTCATCCTTACAGGGGTCTTGCACATGTTTCATGATGTCCTGCACACTCCTACTAAGGTCCTGCACACATTCTACGACGTCCTGCACACCCCTACTGGGGTCCTGCACAGGTCCCATGATGCCCTGCACACACCTACTGAAGTTCTGCACACATTCTACGGTGTCCTGCACACCCTACTGGGGTCCTACACAGGTTCCATGATGTCCTGCACACTCCTACTGGGGTCCTGCACAGGTCCCATGATGTCCTGCACACTCCTACTAAGGTCCTGCACACTCCTACTGAGGTCCTGCACACATTCTACGACGTCCTGCACACCCCTACTGGGGTCCTGCACACGTTCCATGATATCCTGCGCACTCCTACTGAGGTCCTGTACAGGTCCCATAATGTCATGCACACTCCTACTGAGGTCCTGCACACCCCTACTGGGGTCCTGCACAGGTCCCATGATGTCCTGCACACTCCTACCAAGGTCCTGCACACTCCAACTGAGGTCCTGCACACATTCTACGACGTCCTGCACACCCTTACTGGGGTCCTGCACAGGTCCAAAATGTCCTGCACACTCCTACTGAGGTCCTGCACACCCCTACTGGGGTCCTGCACAGGTCCCATGATGTCCTGCACACTCCTACTAAGGTCCTGCACACTCCTACTGAGGTCCTGCACACATTCTACGACGTCCTGCACATCCCCTACTGGGGTCCTGCACAGGTCCCATGATGTCCTGCACACTCCTACTAAGGTCCTGCACACTCCTACTGAGGTCCTGCACACATTCTACGGCGTCCTGCACACCCCTACTGAGATCCAGCACACATTCCATGAAGTCCTGCTCATCCTTACAGGGGTCTTGCACACGTTTCATGATGTCCTGCACACTCCTACTGATGTCCTGCACACATTCCACGAAGTTCTGATCATCCTTACAGGGGTCTTGCACACGTTTCATGATGTCCTGCACACTCCTACTAAGGTCCTGCACTCATTCCATGGTGTCCTGCACACCCCTATTGGGGTCCTGCACACGCTTCATGATGTCCTGCACACTCCTACTGATGTCCTGCACACATTCCACGAAGTTCTGATCATCCTTACAGGGGTCTTGCACACGTTTCATGATGTCCTGCACACTCCTACTAAGGTCCTGCACACAGTCCATGATGTCCTGCACACCCCTATTGGGGTCCTGCACACGCTTCATGATGTCCTGCACACTCCTACTGATGTCCTGCACACATTCCACGAAGTTCTGATCATCCTTACAGGGGTCTTGCACACGTTTCATGATGTCCTGCACACTCCTACTAAGGTCCTGCACACATTCCATGATGTCCTGCACACCCCTATTGGGGTCCTGCACACGTTCTATGATGTCCTGTGTAATTTTACTAAGGTCCTACACACATTCCATGACGTCCTGCTCAACCCTACTGGGGTCCTGCACACGCTTCATGATGTCCTGCACACTCCTACTAAGGTCCTGCACACATTCTACGACGTCCTGCACACCCCTACTGGGGTCCTGCACAGGTCCCATGATGTCCTGCACACTCCTACTGATGTTCTGCACACATTCTACGATGTCCTGCACACCCCTACTGGGGCCCTACACAGGTTCCATGATGTCCTGCACACTCCTACTGATGTTCTGCACACATTCTACGATGTCCTGCACACCCCTACTGGGGCCCTACACAGGTTCCATGATGTCCTGCACACTCCTACTGGGGTCCTGCACAGGTCCCATGATGTCCTGCACACTCCTACTAAGGTTCTGCACACTCCTACTGAGGTCCTGCACACATTCTACGACGTCCTGCACACCCCTACTGGGGTCCTGCACACGTTCCATGATATCCTGCACACTTACTAAGGTCCTGCACATACTGAGGTCCTGTACAGGTCCCATAATGTCATGCACACTCCTACTGAGGTCCTGCACACCCCTACTGGGGTCCTGCACAGGTCCCATGATGTCCTGCACACTCCTACTAAGGTCCTGCACACTCCCACTGTGGTCCTGCACACATTCTACGACGTCCTGCACACCCTTACTGGGGTCCTGCACAGGTCCCAAAATGTCCTGCACACTCCTACTGAGGTCCTGCACACCCTACTGGGGTCCTGCACACATTCTACGACGTCCTGCACACCCCTTACTGGGGGTCCTGCACAGGTCCCATGATCTCCTGCACACTCCTACTAAGGTCCTGCACACTCCTACTGAGGTCCTGCACACATTCTACGGCGTCCTGCACACCCCTACTGAGGGGTTGCTGTAGTTCCACGACGTCCTGCATACTCCTACTGCGGTCTCGCATAGTCAACCGACACTTCAGCACACACCCCTGCGACGACTTCTTATCTTTGGTGCGCATGGTACAAACACGCGCCACGCTCAAAAACAACCCTTCCGCATAGCGTCCTGTTCCAAGCCGGACGTTTAGAGTACACCACCCTAGAGAGCAAGGTATTTATATGGAGTCTCTAAGAAAACAATGACTGATAACGAAAAACCCGTCATTTTTATAAACTAATCTTGAGAGGCCGGTTTCGAGTTTCAAACGCCCGTTAGGGGCCCAGAAGTCATTATGGTGAGTTCTGACAATTATTTTCGTCATTCCCGTGGTCTGTTACATCTAGTCACAAATTTTCGAGCGATTTGGTCCACGCCTTCCAAAAAAATGCTGTTCGACGGACGGAGGTGGAGGCGGAGGGGGAGGCGGTGGCGGAGGCGGAGGCGGGGGGGGAGAACGTTTTTGCGTACTTTGAGAGGTCATAACTTCAGAAAGCGGAGACCAGTTGGGATGAAAAGTTGCACACATATGTAATTTCTTGCAGCGCGTCGAATAGTGTACAGCTCATACCTCTGTTGACGGTATGAATAGGTGATCTCATTGTAGGGCATCCGCGCGGGAAGAGATCAAAGCCAAATCCTGGTGAGCGCTTCGCGCTCACCACAATTTATAGATAGAGGCCCTAAAATATCTTTCGCGGACGCAAGAGCTAAACTAAACCTTGTAATCGCTTTCGGTCGCGAAGGTACGCGTGAAGATAGTATAATCCTGTGGGCGTCCAGTCGCGCCATCTTCAGCATGCCTCCCAAGACAATGCTTAGCCAAATCTTCATGAGTCCCCTGTTTATCCTCACAGATGGGGCATATAATCTGAGAGATTTCTGCCAGTCGTCGATTCTCGTTTTTCAATCTATCGCACTGCTCCTCGCTGTAATTGTGAACAGTTTTTAAGTGGCGGTAGAAGCTCCTCTTATGTATGTCCTTGCTGCCAACGGGGCACGTTGATTTGTCCATAATGATGACCAGTGATGACAATTATAGAGTTACAGTCGGTTGCAAGCAACGCGGGTGTGAGCAGCGCGACTATACTTTCCGCAGAACGCGTCGGGACCGGATACAGTACGCGCGCGAAATGGTGCATAGACGTTTTTTCAAATAATAGTGAGCCAATAGACCAATGCGGTTACTTCCAAAATAGTGGCCAGCTATGATCGATTTTTCGCTTTCCTCTAGGGGTTAATTAATGTAAACAATACATGTTCGTTTCTTTGAAACATCTAAGAATGCTCCCACACGAGAGGCTCGCAGACGAAAGTTGCATCGTGCTCAGTTGGTTCAATTACCTGTGGATAGACTTGACGAACGTGCGCCCAATCGAATAGGATGTGAATAAAAAAGATTTTCTGTATCTATTAGTTATGAGGATTCAGTTCATACTAAATCAGTTCGCAATTGTTCAAATTTTTCATCTCTAGTTTCTGCAGAGACATTCCTGTTTTTGGAGCTAACGCAGAAACACATTGTACATGGTGTTCATGAGCAGCATTGCTTAGCTGATACGAGAGACAAGTTACGATTAGTAGCAAATGGTTGACCCTGTATTTATGGGAAAGAAATGCCCACATTGTAGAGCAGTTTTCGAGTTCAAATCGAGGCTCAGCAATTGAGCCGGATTCGTTTGCGTTCGTAGAACCCTAAACAGTCTGGCACTCTGAATCCAAATTATGACGAGAAACATAACCCGGTTAACTTTGTTCCTCACTTCACTCTGTTTGTTGTTTCATCCCCATGCGACCAGCGGTGTGTGTATGTGACAAGCGCGCTCCATCACATCACGCCGCGCAAGCCGCGCCGCGCGACGGTCACCCGACTAGAAGGTGTAGGATTTACGTGCAACATCGGGGATCATCCGAAGGATACCAATTTGGGGGCGGAGTCGCGCTTCCATGAGGCGAGCCGAGAGGGCTGCGAAAGGGGCTCAGCCGAGGGGGCGACGACGGCGAATTTCCTCGTAGGACCACTCATAACAGCGCTGCAGCGCTGTCGCTTCAAACCTGTCGTTCATGCTTTCATTTTTTGCAGACGCGTGTTGGCGTATATTTCTTCCATTAAGTTATTGGCGGTCACATCAATATCCTTAATGAATAATTGTGCTATTCTTGAGCTTCATTTTTTGTTCACAACATATGCCTACACATCAAGAAGCTGCACAATAATAATTGAAGTTCGGATTCGATATTCTCAGAAAACTTGCAAACTGAGTCTCCAAAAGTTTGAAAGCTTTCCTCTCAGAGCTACCTTTCGGCTCGTAAAGCCTTCCTCAGACCTTCTTTTCCTTCCGAAAAATGGACTAGAATCCTCATTTGTCGGTGCAAGAAACTAGTTGGGAGAGGGGCACCCTAGAATTCAAGTGAGAAATGAATGATTTTGCTTTCAGTGAAATCCGATTTTAATTTCATGGAATTTCTAGGAAATATGAGCGATAACGTTATCACATAGCTAATAACCAAAGAAATTTTCATTTTTATCGATGATGAATCGTTTCATTTTTATGGGAAAAATTTTTAAGTGCCCCCCCAACTAAATTTTGTACCCATTTGTCTTTCTCTACATGTGACTTTTAGGGACTATTTTGGAGTTTTTTTGAGAATTTTGGAACTTTATCGATTAATTTGCAGCCTCTCGATGTGTATTGTATTCTTAAAATCTCCTTAATCCCACTCACTATGGTCTCCTACCTAGTAAAATCCGCGACTAGGATTCCGTCTACCTGTAAATTCTTTGGTCTTCTACAGGTTTCAACGGTCCGATTGGCAGAGACACCTCAACACCCTGTTGAATATCGTCTGAAAAAAACCCTTGTAGCAAATTGGCTATAACCTCTTTCGCTATATACAACATCACCTTAATTTTTGTCATTCAGGCATCATCGATGACCCACAACAACCGTGAAGACTGTACGATCACTGTCCCATGCACTTAGCCAATGACGTATGATCGCTCTTCACATAATTCTGTGTCTCTAGTTCATTACAGGATTGAACAGGAGTCGTATCATTTCTTTCTCCAGTTCAACAACTATTAAATTGTAAGCATACTTTTGTGTACTGCAAAGAAATTTTCTGCCCTGTCTCGTAATTTTCATTCGGTTGAGGACATGTTGTTCTATCCCTTGCATTTTTGAAGTGTCAATCTTTGCTTGTTTTTGTGGTGATTTTGAGGTATCTGAGATACCGCCATAGTATGATCGTATTCCTGACTCAGAATCAGTCTAGCTTTCGAACCCTGCATAAGTCATGCGGACACTTGTTACATTCATTTTTTTAGATTTGTAAAAAAAAATATTTTGTAGCATTTAGCCACACAATTTATTTAGAGTTGTTGTGTTTTACAGTCATTTCAATAAATTCGTTGTCAACTCGTTTTAACATAAAGTGGTAGTGAAGCATAAAATTTAGAAAGTATTATGAAGAAGTAATGGTCAAGAAGTAGTGTAGTACCTGAGTGAAAAGAAAAGTACTAGTATTGGCATAATAACGGTTACGAGAAATATAGTGGAATACGACGCAAAAACCGTTTTTACGGTTTTGGATTCCACGCGGTTCACTCTCGAAAAAGGTCCGCGGATCAAGCCGCCAAGGAAGAAGCGGGGTTTGTCCGAGGGCGCTCGGGGGCTGCTGCCGAATTTGGGACGCTCGGATGAGTCCCCGACGGGCACTCGGCTGGTGCCCCCCGAATGTCCGAGCTGGGACGACAGGGTTGTCCGCAACTGCGTACAGGAATTCTGCTCAGATACAGTACTGTAATATCCCAAAAAAGGAATAAAGACCGTAATTATTACGCTTACCACCCAAATCCACCCGGAGTACAAGCTTTTAACAAAAAACTCCGGATGCTGGTGTTCCTACAAGCGGACTGGGAGCCGATATGGTCAAGGATAATTTCACGTAAATAAAAATTAAACAAATCAGTTGCATCACATACATTTACATTTTGTATATTTATTGAAAACTTAGGCTATTGAATGAATGAATGAAATATAAAGAAGTAAATAAAAAAACCAACTAGACATAGTCATGTATCCTTCATTCTTCTACATGGCAGAAAAGGCACTTATGACGATAAAGAAACCATTTTCGCCTGAAACTTTCAAATTTTCACACGAAATATGACGATGCTGCAATGACGAATTAAAACGAGGGTAGAAATTGTTATAAAGAGAAAAGCAAAGATACAATCAAAGAATTAAACAGATAGATGGCCAGAAAAAATATTAGGGATCTTAATATGGGAGAACACGAATGAAAACCTGCCACAATAATCTTCAAACTGTGCGCTTTCGCGCTGCACTACCGTAACTGACGCAATATTGCAGACAAGTTCGTCAGGTTTTTGAGTTGGTCCTGGAGGCAACTTAAAAATTAATGGGGACACTTCTCCGCGAGAGGCGCACTATCAGGCGTGCGTCTGGCCAGAAATTTATAGGTGAGCTCATTAGATAATTCTAGGGAGAGCACCTGTTTCGGAATATTATGAGACCAGAAAACTTTTTTGTCTGACGACGACCTTCGTATGTTTTATCATACGATCACCAATTTTGTCAAGTCACCAAGAAAAACATTTCGATTTTACGTTCTAGGGAGCTCGTCAGACGTTGTCGTCGGGTTTACTACAGGCCACACTCTGCGGGGTTAGTCTCCAGACGCACTTGCCGCGAAATTTTTAGCCACGCCCCCCCAACTGCTCGCGCGGCCGTTGTCGCTCGCAGCTTTGCCACCGTGCTGGAGGCCATAACAGTAGGAGGATGCAGCGTCAAGGAGGTGTAACAGCGATGAAATTCAATTTACATAATAGCTCCGTAGTTGAAGGGAGCCTAAAGTTTGAAGCTCCGAATGTTGCTAAGGACACCAAGGCTATTACGTAAAGGCCCTGCCTGAATTTCGAGATTTTGATCACAAGTCAATGTTCACTTTTCAGATTCTCAGAGAGAACATTGGTAGAGCGTCCTCTGGTTCGGGGTTAAATTTAGTGTGTGTCATTGCGGACTGTGTCATTCAGTGTGCGGAGCACGCGACGCATAGGTTTTGTACGAGCTTTCGCGCCCGCCCCTCATCAGCTGATCATGTGCTGTTTTCTTCATTTTCCATGGTTTTCACAATTTTTCCCCTTTTCCCACCAGTTTGGTGTTTGTAAACTTAAATATATTACAATTGTTTGCCAATTTTTTAATTCAGGAACAGTGAGAATCGTCGGTAATGAATAAAAACCGCCAATTTTCGATGATTTTTTTTGTTTCGTGGTGTCATAGAAGTTAGATCCTGTACTTGGTGTTTGTTACTGACTTTTGACTTCTATAGCAAGATTTTGATTGATCGTAAATATTTTCAGAAATTTTCTATTGTTTAGGCAGGTCCGAATCTCAGTGAAAATCCCTCAATTTGGTTTTTTTTTGCTTTGAATCTTTTTCTTCTGTTGACACTGCTTTCACAATGTGTGCTGTTGTTGTTTTACTTCTTCAAAACCGCTTTTCATGGATATGGCTCATGACCGAATTTTTTTGTTGAAAATTCCGACGCCGATGATTCCCGCTATTTCTGTAATTAAAACTTTAGCAAACGGACGATATATAACCAACGCTGCATTTAAAGATCAAAGACTGTTGAAGAATGACGTGAGAAATAGGAAAAACAAAGAAAAGTCTGAAAAAAAACTCACAAGATCAGTTGACGGGAGCGGGCGCGGACGCTCGTACGATATCGATGCGTCGCGGGTCCGCAATGGAGCACACTAACCCCGAACCAGAGCATACGAGTCTCCACCCAATGAGTCTATGGTCTACACACGTGCCAGGGAATCCTCACAGGGTACAGGCGATCGGAAATCATACATCTGGCATTCATATGTAATTGAGTTTCGAATATAACAAAGGTTTGAACCCACAGCCTGATTGAAAAAATCCCAAATTGTGCATGAAACGTGAAGGCTAGACTCGTTAACGATTCGAGTTTAAAGAGTTTGCAGTATGCTTTCAAAAGTCGATCAGAATTCTGATGAAATGATGATTGATCATCCAAATTTAAAATAATTGGAATATGCTAACGATGAAGTATTCGAGTTTTGAATATTCATCGACAGCCTGTTTTTGAAGTACTCGAATTTCTAATAATATTAAGAGGCCTGTTTTTGATTTAATCGAGTTTTCAAAAATATTTAGAGACCTATTTTTAATTGATGCAAATTTCGAATCCTATTTGAAACCGCTGTTTTCAAAGTTTTCGAATTTTGAATATTAATCCAAAATAAAAATTTTCGAGTCATGAATGATTCGAAATTCGAAAAATAACTCGAAAAATTTTTGAATAATATGGTTCGGTCAGAGGCATTTGCTAGGCAAACAAGCAGAAAGAACACGGAAAAATCAAGTAAGCAGAAAAAAAACCCAGCAGAATTTTGTTAGCTATTTCCTCTTTACTGATCTACTGCCCTGTTTAAAAAATAATTCTCGAACTTTTTTTTTCAGAACCGAGATTCTGCTAGGAGGGGTGTGCTCAGAAACCATCTTTTATCCAATCAAATCAAGACTACAATATAGCCACACGTCAATCTGTCCTGCACTGGAATGACACGTCAGCGAGGCTCAAGGAAAAGGAAACTCATAAGTTGACCCAAGGAAAAGATACAACAAGGAACCAATCAAAAGAAAGTAGGTTCAGATGTGTTGATATCGATAAAAGTCCAAAACGCTGGGGTTTGAGAGCTGGGTGTCGTCTTTGAGTTTCGAAATGCGCGCGCCAGTCAACGCATGTGGCCCGGAGAGCAACCTGAAAGCACTGCACGTTGCAATCACAACCGAAAAAGCGCACCGCAGGTTCGAATAACAACTGCTCTGTGTTTTGGTTGCAGTGAGCGGGGAGGGGCGGTTGCACTCCGAGCCTGCTACTGTGTGAGTTTGTCGGGACGAAGACGAAGTCCATAGGCCGCGGCATACTTCAAAACGAGGTTCACAATCCTTGGCAGCTTTGGGTTGTTTTCAGCGACTAACACAATGTCGTCGGCGTGCTCCAGGTCGACAAGAGAGCGTCCTGGTGGTGTTAGTATCACGTCCGCAAGAAACTGTTCTGCAACTCTACGCACGATGTCATCAACGGGGAAGTTGAATACGAAAGGTCCTGCTACAGCACTGTGTCTTACTCCTGTTTTTGCCTCAAAAGCTGACGTAAATCCAACAGGCGCACGAACTGCTGCTGTTGTTCCTTCTTTCATGTCCTCGATCAGTCGGACATACTTTTTCGGCACTTCATCAGCTCGCCCAGCGTTGAGCAATTGATCACGATGAGGAGAGTCGAA
This sequence comes from Aplectana chamaeleonis, assembly GCA_029168955.1. Classification (NCBI taxonomy): domain Eukaryota; kingdom Metazoa; phylum Nematoda; class Chromadorea; order Rhabditida; family Cosmocercidae; genus Aplectana; species Aplectana chamaeleonis. The sequence continues at coordinate 217,928 of JAPDOI010000826.1, read as the reverse complement.
CGCGGCTTCAAAGTCCAAAAAAGCAAGCTGTAATGGCTTCGAATTCCGCTGCCATGATTCAATTACTCTTCTCGCGGCGAACACTTGGTCGATGGTCGATCTCCCAGGTCGGAAACAGGCTTGCTTCCCTCTGGTCGTTTCCTCACGACGTTTGATGAGTCGCTCGAGAATGATACGTTCAGAAACCTTCTACATGAAACGCAGTAGAGAAATTTCCCTATAGCTCTTGGGGTTCATGACTGATAACTTCTTGTGAAGAGGTACGATGATCGCATGTCTCCACGAATCGGGTATCTTTCGCTCATCCATATGGTACGGATGGTGTTGGTCATTTAACGAATCCCAGACGGAGGAAAAGCTTCCAGCATTTCAGCAGTTTCCCGAGTTTTTCACATTAAACTATGCGTGGGCCTCCAAGTGATACCAAAATTACGAAGAAATGTTGAAAAACGCACTAGTTCGTCTTATTTCAGTGTCATTATGCTCTGGCCTGGACTAGATGTCCGGTTGGATGAGCATGTTTACGGTGGTTGTCACCGATGAAAAATGGGGCTTATCGAAAATGGAAGAATATTTCAGGCAAATCAGTATTAGTTAGGACACGGAGCAAAGAGCGGAGCAACAGAGAGTAGAGAATAGCAAAAGATGGGTCCACAAAAGGTTTCATTGTCACAAACAACAGTTCCTGTGAGAGTAAAGAGGCGGGGTGAGAGTAAAGACATTCGGGCCCTTCTGGTGCATTTTTCTCAATTTTTTCGTCATTTCAGTTCTACCCGGAGGCCAATTAATCGATTTAGCGATTAATCTCAAAATCGAAGATTATCGTGAACACTGCCTTTAAGCATTTTAGCAGTGATGTTGACACTCCACCTGCCTTTTCATTCTTCATTTTTCTGACACATTCCAGACTCAGGTTCATCAATGACATCGTAATGTGCTGTCTGAACGTGCGGGAGCTCTGGTACTGACGGCGCTGGACGACTCAGTAATGAACAGAAGTAATCCTTGCATATTGCCAGCGTCACATCACCAACTGCAACTCCATCGGTAGTGTTCAAGACAGGAGAACATCTCTTCATTTTGCCGCTATACTGTCGTGACGACGTGTACGCTTTCCCCGGGTTCTCCTCCTCCCAAGCCTTCTCGAACTCCTTAGCTCTACACGTCCATTCTCGATCGCGGTCGTGTTGAAGCGGCCGACGCAACTTCCTTTTGAAACGCTTCTACTCCACGAAGTTACCTGCAGTTGGAAGCGCACATACTCTGTTGTAAGTAAATATTGTTCCTTCTGAGACGTAAGCAATGTTCTTCTTAAGGTGCACAATCAGGAGTGCTTCTTTCAAAGCTTCCTGGATGCACTTGACGAAAGCGTCCGCGTCGCAAAGTTCCTTCTTGGTCCGTACTCCAATCAGGGTACGGCACGAGGTGTGGACGAGACCAATCTTGCTCAGACCCCACCCCTCAAGGAGCAAATTTTTGGCGATCGTCTCAGACCCCCCTCCCCAGAAGGGTAATTTGCTAAAATCGGTGGTGAGGATTTCATGTAAATTAGAAGTTATAATCAAATTCTTTGTTAAAACTGATTCTAAACAGTGTATACCCCTATTCAGAATAGGCCATCTGGAGTCCCGGTGAAGCTCAGACCCCCTCCATCACTGCGCAGCTGAGCCCCTCCCCCCCCGTGGATCTCCACACCTCATGCCGTACCATGACTCCAATATGAATAGAAACACGTTGTCGGAATTTCCTTCTGCAATCTTCATTCCTGAGACTTGTCATGTCAAACCTCTGCAGAGGCATAGTCCCTCGCTTCCTTTTATGAATCTTCGCAGTGAAGTTTAACAGAACTGGACGGTGATCCGAATCGAATGCGACATCCCACACAGCTCTAGATCTTCGAACGTACGATACTGGAAAGTTCCTCGTCAGAACATAGTCGAGCTGTAGTTTTAAAGTTGTCATCTTCCGCTTCCGCTGCTCTTTCAGAGATAGCTGGGTTGGTCCCTGCCACGTAAGCTGATGGCGGCGATGATTCCTCTTGAATGTCGATGCAATAATCGGATCACTGCGTTCACACAAGTCGACAAGGCGGTAGCCATTGTCCGATGTTTGCTCCACTGGGTAGAACCATTTACCGAGTACTTCGGATTCCTGATCAAGTCCCATCTTCGCATTTGCGTCAATCCCCACGACAACAGCATGTTGACATACTATCCTGGCTAGCAACGTATTGAGTTCCTCGCAGAAGGCATCCTTGGAATTGTCTTCGGCGGTTTCGGTGGGCGCACGAGCACTCACTATCCACAGGTTGAATCCTCTGTGATCCCACACTCTCACAAATGCATTTCTACACGACGTTGAGCCGAACTCCTCGATCATACCATTGTAGTCCTTCCTTGCAGCTATCGCACAGCCTCCCACTCTCCTATCATCAGCGTTACCGCAGTAGATGGCGTACTCTCCGACGTTGATGACGAGCCTATTCATTGAGGCGAGTTTCCTGCAAAGCAGCAAACGGTGCATGGAAATAGCTTAGAAGATTGGACTGCGCAGATTGCTGGATATCACTCGACAATGTCCGGCAATTCAGCGTGGCGAAGTTGTGGCTTGTGGCCAAAGGCTCCATAACTCCCTAGGTACAAAATCAGGTGTTCTGGACAAAAGGCCTTACAGTTAGTGTGCCGGACGGCGACACCTTTATGCAATGTACGGGATACTTTCGCGATATAGTTGTGAACGCCATATCGCTCGAGCGTCCCCTGTGTACACTCAAACGTGTGGTGGGTTTAGTAGAAACATGGACGCCAACGAGCAGGTACCAACAGACTTGTATACACACCCCACCTCCTGGATAAGCAGTATAAAAGGGATTCGTCTATGGGTTTCGTTAGCACTGCGAAGGAGCTAGTCGAGGGCCAATCTCCTTTATATGAGGACTATAATGGCATTCCTATTCTTTCAGGAGAAATATTGACACTTTGAGCAAAAACAAAATATAAACGTAGCTAAGAAAACGAAAATTACACTTTTGTACGCAGGATTCTGCAGGAGTGTTCCGATTCCGTATTTCATTGGGTTACTCCCTTCTTATTTCGAGGTTTTGGCACCGGATACGGAGGAAAATAGTGCTACAGGGCTGACGGTCACGCAAACACTGCGCTTTGTTCAGAGGCATTGTCCACGATTAGAATGGCTGTCGTGCTCTCCTCATCAGAAGGTAAATCTGGCTATCCCAAAAGTGAAAATAAATTAATAGTCGGAGTAAAACGAGCAGGAGCAAGTTAGAGGCAGCATACACGCTCGTAAACGTGGTTGGGATAACAATGTGAATCGAACCGTATGGCTTACAGCATAATGCCTACGCATTTCGAAGCGTCAAAAACGACTCCCAATGCCGTAACAGGACTAGCAAGCTTTGCCTCGCCCGTATTTTCACGCCCCCTGTATTTGCCCTTTTCCTCCAACGCAAGGTTGCTGGGTCATCTTAGCAGCAAGTGACGTGTGTGGTACACTTGTTAGGCAACCTACCAACACTGCCGACGGTGAAGATGACCCAGCAACCTTGCGTTGAAGGGAAAGGGCAAACACAGGGGGCGTGAAAACACGGGCGGTGTCAAACTTGCCACTCCTGCAACGGCATTGTGAGTCGTTTTTGACGCTTCAAAATGCGTAGGCGTTGCAATCTGAGCCATACCACTCTAATTTCGTACTTAAATTGCCTATTAAAGACTATTAAAGTAGTTACTGGCTATATTAGGAGATCACAGACCACTCCAAGTCAAAAATAAAACAGGGCAAACCGAGCGTCCATAAAAACACATTTAATTGGGGACCAGGGTTCGACCCGAGGTGTGTACAAGTCTTAACTTTCTCTGACCCCCCCCTCCCTCCACCATTGCGCAGCTCAGACCCCCCGGTATGAATATCCGCACCCCGCGCCGAATCCTGTTGGGGACGTGCGGACATCTAGGAAAAAGCCGTTCTAACTTGTTTTTGTGCGCTTTTCCTGCAGCTTTTCACTTACACCCTACTCATACTTTGGCGATGCGGCAAATGCCGCGGATTATCAGTAGAAAAAATGAGAATTCAGAAACCTGCATCCTTCCTAGACGAGGAATCAGGTGTCTGATAACGTTTTTCTACTGATACTTCGAGGAATTCGCCGTTTTCGCAGAAGCATGAATAGAACATTATTTTCACTTTTTCGATGGTCAGATCTCTCTTCTTAAATCGGACAGTCGGGGCTTAGTACGTCGGCACAATAGCGTTAGTACGCCTGGGCAAACCTGGCGTACTAACGCTCGTTGTGTACAGGAGCTGCTGGTTGCGGCAGCATATCCTGCCAACGTATGGTGAGGTTCTAACGCTCATTATCGACAGCCTGTTCTGAAAACGAAGAAAGAATTTGGACTGCCACCCTCTTTACTGGTGGTGGGTATGAGCCTTGTCACGGCCAGCAGCAAGGAGGCCAACCTCGCCACGGTCCGCAACAAGGACATCATCATCGCCACGGCCCACAACAAGGAGGCTTCTCTCGCGATGTGTCATGGGGATGACCCCCTCAGCGTTTAAAATTAACGTCCGAAACGTCACACAAGGTCACCTCTTCGAACTGGCTTCAAACGGCCAACTGCCCCCTCATCCTTGTATACCCGTCGCCGTCGTACAAGAGGATGCGGCAATGTTCATTTATTTCAGACAAATCAATGAAGGAGAATGTCAGCAGACCTTAGGAGAAAGGGGCTGGCAATAGCACGCGTGTCACGATAAGCAAAGCGTTAGTACGCCAGCACAAGCAGCAGGAGCTCCTGCTGCTGTTACCAGCAGCTACAGCACGGTTGCTGCCAATCCCTTTGTGCCGGTGTACTAACGGTATTGTGCCGACGTACTAAGCCCCGACTGTCCAGTCATCATCGGCCACGCTAATGACAACCTCCCCGACTCCCTCCCCCCACGACTCCACGAGCGTGCCCCAGAAAGTCATCTTAAAACTGGCGATTTTATTCAAATTGCGGGGGCATTTCTCTACATATTCCTCTCTCTACTTCCGCTCTCTTTCCTCTTCTTCTTTATTCTCTTTTCGCTCTTCACAACTCTAACAACTTTTCTCTCTCCTAATCTTCATCTTTCTGTTGTTGTGATAGTTTCGTTCGTTTTACCTTTCTGTTTATTTATTTATTTCTCCAGCTGTCAAGACGATATCGTGGGCAAGACTTTCGCTCGTCGAGCCTAATCCGACGCCGAATCGGGCTAGAACTGCAGTTCCGACATTAGATAAACGGAAATCGTGTTTGGAAACAGGAAATAGAAAATTCACTTTGACAGAAAGCGGAAAACAGAAAAAAATTCTCCGAAAACAGGCAGAAAACAGAGAATTTTTCAAAGAGTCAATAAATAGTGCTCACTTTACAGTATTTCAGATTTTTGACAGCTTTTAACTTTTTACACATTTTTCCGTGATAAATGGTTTTTCACAATATCTGAAGTCAACAGTTAACCAGATGAAGAAATGTAGACATCCGAGAGAGGCAGATTATAAGCGCAAAATGTCCCTCTGACCTTCTTTTACCTGAGACAATAACACTCGATTGCTGGATTAGAAGCTTATTAAGTGCACAGAGAACATAGAATGATTGTTGGTCAAGGCAGACTTGCCCTCCACTAGCGAACATTTTTCGACAATGATTTCGATATAATTGCTGGGTTGAACACTGCACTACTCCTCAACGCCCTAGAGTCACGAGGGTACCACGCGAGTGTGCCGTGGGAGTATAAGTGTCCTTAGGCGCCTCTCGCTCCTTCATGGCGCTCATAAATCTATGCCAGTTTCAACAACTACATCATCGCCCCATCATTCATTTCATTACACTTCAACTTACTCAAATTCTGTATCATCCTGCGCTGGAGTGAGTTGGAACACGAACTAAGAATTTGTTTGAATCGCACAGGTGAAGCTCAACTTCACGCCGCTCCACCAAAGCAGTGGCTTTGGAGTATTCCCAGTTTCTGCCCACGTGTAGAAAGTATCCACACTCGAAGGCCGGGCCAGTGCGGGTGCCAATAGCGGGTGCTGAGCAGGGATGTACGCAATAGAAATTTTGTGATTCGTTGGTCGTTCAACCGGCCAAAACCCTCGTTAATCGTTAGTCGTTCAAAATCTAGGCTTTGAAAACAAGCACAGTTGAAGCAGAAATAAGCCCTCATCAAAAGAAAAAGAAAGAAGGCACGAAGAGATGTATGTTTTCCAAAACATTCATGGCCATTAAAAACACAAATCACTCCTTGTTAGAGAACCCAGTTGAAGCTGCGAACCTACATATACATAATTTAAAATATGCACGAAGGCCTAATATGTTCATAAATACTCGAGAGTGTGTGTTTATCGATTTTTGTCATTTTTTTGGAAGAAAAGAAACAATATGGGATACCGAGAAATTTTTGAACTCTTCGCTTTTTTCAGTGGAAAATTTGCCATTCTGCGTTATATTTATGATATTATTTGAGATTTATGTACCTGGTAGTGACAGCACGGAGAATTGCACCGACTTTGCACTAATGGTTCTTGGCTCAACGTCGCGAGCCGAGCGCTTGCGTGGTTTAGAGCTTGTTCCCATAATGGGGACAGACCGGAAGAAATTAGCACCCAATTTAAAATTGCACCCCTGAGAGGTCCCAACACCACTTTATAGAAACCCATATCTCGAATTTATGACTGAAAATTGAAGGAAGGCACCCTTTACAATCCAATCATCGGATACAGTTCCCGTCGTTGAGCAGTTGTGGTCTGCAGGCACCGCTCCATCTTATCACCTCTTATAGTGTCCTCTGCCAAAATCTCCGCTGGAGCCGGTCACTGCCGGAACCGATTCAGTGCGCCTACCATAAAGTAGCGCAACCGACGCGTAGTCGCATAAATGCTGCGCATAACTTTGCGCAACGCTTGGCTGAAGTTTCAACGTGGGGGTTCCAGAACCGTGAAGCAGTGTCAGTAGAAATAAAAAATACTGAAGGCTATGGTTATTTTGTACCATTCATCTAGAACAACCAACAGGGCAATATGTATCAATCCTGGTGTAAGCCTTGGGTTCGAGAGCGATTTGAATGACTACTGACTTTCTAACGAATTTTGGGATTGCTGACGAAAATATTTTTCATTCCGTTAGTCGTTAGTCGTTAGTCGTAACGCCTAAAAAGCCCGTTAGTCGTTAAATTTGTTAGTTGTTAGTCGTGATTACCCACATCCCTGGTGCTGAGCAGTATCAAACCTCACTATCTTTGTTATTCAATGAAGTCGAAGTTTTCGTAGGATTTGAACTAAAAAAAAAAGAAAGCAAACGAAAAAAAAGGAAAAAAAAGAAAGCAGTAAAACATAGGATTTCGTCGCCGCCACCCAGCGATGTAGGACGTTTGCCTCGAAGCGATCGCAATTAGAGCGCATTTCCATTACGCGCGATGAAAAAGGAACCGTTGTCCCCTGCATGGCCGCAGCGACCAGGTGTAGTCAAAACATGGCTTCAGTCAGACCCTTCTCCTTCTCACATCAATTAAGTATCAATTCGAAGACTACGTAAGGAAAGCAGATCTGGTTGACCCTGGTCGAAGATTGAACCTTGCCGTGTCGAGCGAACAGCAGCGCCTCCGCTCGGGTAACTACCATAGCGAGATGGACGGGTTTACCATAGGGAAAACAGAAAATGTGGATGAGGTTTTCTAAGTCTATAAGTTTACCGTCTATCAGTCCGGCGACTTGTCTCTGGAGTAGCAGGCCGTCCAATAATTCCTGTCCGAAATTTTTCAAAATTCTATAATTTTCCTTAGAAGTGTTATAATATCAGGCAAGTGTAAGAACCTTCTAGAAGGTTCTCCGAAGTTCTACATATAAGGCGCAGTCGCCGCGTCTAGCTACCAGTACAAGCTAAAATGGACCAAGGTCGAATTCGTACGTTCGTGTACTACGAGTGGCTGCTGGGCAACGACACGGGCACCGCGGTCGCCAACATCTGCACAGCATGCAAGCAGGATGCAGTGTCCCAACGCACAGTCAGCCACTGGTTCAATCGCTTCGAGAGCGGCGACACGAGCCTCGAGGACAGCGAACACAGCGGGAGGCCTTCTACGGTGGATGATGACGAAGTCCGTCGCCGTATCAAAGAGAAGCCGGAAGCCACCACCCGTGAACTGGCGATGACGCTCGGCTGCAGCAAGTCCACCATCCGCAATCGACTCAACTTTCTCGGCTACCACAAAGTTCTGGCCCGTTGGATCCCCCACCGTCTGACGAACGCCAACAAGCAGAGCCGCGTGGCCGTCTGCCAGTCCCTCCTCCTTCGTCCGCAACGCAAGGAGTTTCTCGAGGACCTGGTCACTGAGGATGAGAGCTGGGTCCTCTACGACAACGTCACCCGCCGTGCCGTCTGGCTCCCGCGCGGAGAAGAGCCGCCGACGACGCCGAAAGCCGACCTGCACCCGCTGAAGATTATGCTCTGCTGCTGTTGGGACACCAAGGGCATGCTGTACTTCGAGCTGCTCCCGCAAGGCAGGACGGTCACCTCCTCTATCTACATCGATCAGCTCGAGATACTAGCCGTCGCCATCCGAGAAAAGCGTCCCCGACGGGCCTCGGTCCACCTGCTGCACGACAACGCGCGCCCCCACGTGGCGAAGGAGACTCAGCAGAAGTTGGCGACGCTCGGCTGGGAGACGGTTGCCCATCCGCCGTATTCCCCGGACCTCGCCCCCTCCGACTACCACTTGTTCCGCCCGCTGAAGCACCATTCGGCCGGAAGAAATTTCACCAACTGCGACAACCTCAAATCCGACGTCGCGGACTTCTTCGAGTCGCAGCCCCCGGAGTTCTGGGCGTAGGGCATCGGCGACCTGCCCAATCGATGGGCCACTGTTGTGGATAACTGTGGTGGTTATATTGTTGATTAGACTTGTTTTCAATGAAGTTGAAAAAATTTAAAAATGGTGAAATTTTCGGACAAGAATTATTGGACAACCTGGGACATTTGCCACAAACCGCGATTCACGGTTTTTCTGTTTTCCGTCAAATTTTGCCTATCTTTAGGCCGTAGTTATACGCCGGCGGGACGCCGCGGAAATATCAAGAGAACTAGCACTTATGTGCGTCCCAACTGCGCTGAGGCTTGCCAAAAAGAACAGTTGTCCCAGCAAAACGCGCCGGAAAACCGCATTGAGCAGTTATACACGCTGCGACGCTGTATACTGTATCCTGGCGGGACCTACCCAGTTGGGCATTTGCGCAGCAAGCGGCGGCGATGTCACTGCGGAACGTTTTCATTCCGCTGGTGTATAACTAGGGCCTTACAGAGAACAGAAAGCAGAAAAAATCGTCAAAATGGGCAGAAAGTAAGAAACAAAAAGTTCCGACACCCCTGGTTCCGACTGTTTGTGAGGCGTGAATGAGGTAGATCGACTCTCGTTTTAACGATCACTGTATTCGGTGTCATGTGTCCTAGCAAGCTTAGAGCACGCCCACGAGGAAGAGAGTCAACCGCGGGGTGTGGGTGGTTCTAGGCGAGTTAGATTCTCTTGTTCATTCTCCTTCTTTCCTTCTAATTTTCGTGTCTCCTTGTTTTACTGTTTCTCTCGATCTCGATCGTTTTGCTCTCCTTAATTTTTCCGTTCTTCATCATCTTATTCTTCTTGACCTAGTCGTCTTTCTAGGTGGTTTAATAATGATATTCGACATTTGATGCTTTCGAGTTTCTCAAATATAATGAAAAAGAATGTTCGCGTGTACTCAAGTAAAATTTTTCTTTGCAAAAAAATCTTTCGTGATAGAAAATCTGTTCTTTGTTTCAGCAGCTTCAACAGCTAACGAGTTTCATTGTAAAAAAAAGTTGTAGAATCACGATCGACTAGGACATTCGATCTCACGATGACTCGGCAAATAGAACACACATGTAGTCATCTCACAACACGATGAGTCCATTGAATCCCGAATAGAGGGACTAGGAAGAAGGCAAAGGAAGGAAATGCAAGAGCAGATGTCGATGGTGATAAAATACAAGGAATGCCATCACAAGCTGAGAGAATATAGTAAAACACCTCTCAATACGAAAGTTTTTTGAGATTTGACAGCGATTGGTACGCACGCACGGGCGGCAAGTATACAGTGCCCCCATTAAAAAGCCACGTATTAATGCCGAGAAGAAGCGTCCGTAATTGGAAGATTTTTCACTTTCCATCTTGGAGATGTATATTTGGCCAACACTGGAGTGAGAGTGAGTGAAATTTAGTGAAAAGCAAGGTAAAGCCAACCGCCAAATATAGTTGTTCTTATGAATAATAATCTTATTTTGAGCTAAACACGCGATAGGCTAAAGACGGCTAGTTTAGCAACAAGTCACTGTCTGGATCAGCTATCCAAAATCATTATTTCTCTTGTCTACCCTAACTATAGCATTGAGTATATTTTTTGATAGTAGGGTTTATTGATTGAATTTTCGGTTGGAAAGCTAGCCGTGTTAGGCCGCTTCAACTTGTTTGCGCATTACCCGAAACCACATTTCGACCCCAACCTCCAACCTTTGCTAAGTTCAAGTTTATTGGGGCCAGATATTCACTTTCATGATAAAACCTTTTTTCCCAAACCCTGCATCTGAGTAATAATGCGTTCCGAAAGAGTGTCATTTCACTGGAAGCAACATATGCCTGCCGCGCGTGCATGCGTGCTGACAGCGGTCAGGTCTTTAGAAAAAATTTTGTACTGATCGAGCAATAAAATCGGGCCTACCCTGGTGCCGTGCCTACCGATAGGACAATGTGTTACGAGCGCGTGTGGATACTTAAAGACCGCCTTCAGAATTTGGAAAGCGTCGGTACCGACCGCGTAGCAGTACGTTAACACTTAAGAGACCGCGTGTCCACACTGCGCACCCACGGCTGTTTTGCCCCTCGGACCGCGTGTCCACACTGCGCACCCACGCCACAAAACTTTCAATATTTTTTGAATTTCTAATGCTTCGAGTCCTTTTCAAATACGAATAGGTTCCTTATAATGTAACCTATCTACATTCACAGTGGTCAAGCATTTTGAGTGTTCCTAGTGGTTTTACTACCATCTCCGGAGATGGCCCTTTTCTAATTTTCGAGCTTCTTTGGTCGGAAAGAAAATGGTTTCAAACTCTGCTAAAGAGGGTTGTTAGAATAATGCTTATCACAAAACTGATGTTCTCTAGTTGATTGAAGGAATATCAGTGCCACCTATTCGAGTTACTGCATTAGGTCACCATTTAAAATTTTGCTGCATTGACACCAGGGGTCATTCAAGTTGCTGCGCAAGGTTCTGGTGTTCGCTTTTTAGTTCTCACTTAAATTTACGTCGACTCAGGTATGTGACCCATCGATCATCTTTGTTTCAGATTTCGCTAAACTGCGAGAGGAGGATAACTAGGGGGGGGGTGAAAACCTGTCATTAGTTCAATGCTCAAGATTTTGTTGAAACTTCACTAAGGGGTGTATTTGGAAGCCTTCAACAATTGAATGGTGTTTCTTTCACGTTTTTCAGAAGCACCGTTGGTGTCTGCCGTGCCGTTCGTTATCCGTTGGTGAACGTTTGAGGTTTTGGTGCAACTTCGCTCAGGTGGTCATTTGGAGGCGGGGAAGGCGGTGGAGGGGGGTGTTCATCATGAATTTGCTTTCAATTTTGAGATTTCAGATGAAATTTTCATCGGTTATAACAGAAAACCTTGCAGGTCAAAGTTTATTAGTCCGCCGAAAGTTTTCCATGTAGTTTAACAGGGCATTACATAGTCTTCGTTGGGTGGAGCCATGTACTCCACCAACCTTCACCCCTGGGCAGGTGAAATGTGGAACCTACACCATTGGGAATGCCGGTGACAACCGGTGAAACGCCCCGAAAAAGAATGAAAGTGACTCAACACTCACGCAAGTCAGTTTCAAGATTGGGTGGGTGTCACTGCCGGTTTTTCGTCCATAACTTTTTTACCTTAAAAAATAACCCTCTGGTAAAGATTGTTTTCGTGATCCCCATAAAATTTGCATCCAATGGCGTTTTCAGTTTCAAAAAATACATTCCCCTTCTACCAGCAGATTTCAGTATATAAAAAGCATTTTTTTTGCCTGAAATTATCGGTTTTTCGTCCATAACTTTATCGTGCTTGGAGATAGACCTTTAGTAGAAATTGTTTTCGGAATTTCGATAGAATTCTGCGTCGACGAGTGTTTGCAGTTGGGAAAAATATTTTCTCGATCCTTCAGCCTAAGTCATTTTACGAAACACCGGTTTTTCGCCTAAAACTCTTGGAGTTGAAGATACCGTTGAAGATAGAGTCCAATAAAAGTTGTTTTCGAAATCTACGTAAAATTCTGCGTCGAATGATTTATCGAGCTTCTAACTTTGCTTGCCCCATAAGTCAGCCAGGTCGGTGGAGCCCAGCCCCGTTGTTGGCTTTAGCCGAACTCTGCGTCTCTCATTTATATTAAGAGGCGAGAGCACCCTATGGAGATGACTATAGAGCTCGGCTCCACCGACCTGGTTGGCTTGTGGAGCAAGCAAAGTTAGGAATCCGATATTTCATTCGACGCAGAATTATACGTAGATTTCAAAAACAGCTTTCACCAGAACCCTATCTTCAACTGTTGAAGAGTTAAAAGCGAAAAACCGGTGTTTCGTAAAATGAATTAGGCTGAAGGATGGAGAAAATATTTTTCCAAACTTGAAGCATTAGGCGACGCGAAATTCTATCGAGATTCCGAAAACATTCTTCACCAATGGCCTATCTCCAAGCTTAAAACAGTTATAGACAACAAATCGATAACTTCAGGCCTAAAAAATGCACTTCATAAACTGAAATCGGCTGGTAAAAGGGAAACGTATTTTTTGAAACTGAAAACGCTATTCGATGCAGAATTTTATACGTATTCCGAAAAAAAAAACCTTCACTAGAGGGTTATCTTTTAGTGTCAATAAGTTATGGACGATAAACTGATTGCTTTTGGTGAAAGAAACGTTATTTCATAAATTGAAATCGGCTGAGGAAATAGCAACGTATTTTTCCCAACATGAAAACATTATTCGACGCGAACTTTCATGAAGGCTTTGGAAACAGCTCCGTTCAAGAATTCGTCTTAAAGGGCAAACATTTTATCAGAGAGGAACGGGTAGTTTGTCAAGAATCGCTTGGAAAAATTCTCCGGTAAGTTTTGACTGCAAGACAGCTCACTCGGACAGTCGGGGCTTAGTACGTCGGCACAATACCGTTAGTACGCCGGCACAAAGGGATCGGCAGCACCTGTGCTGTAGCTGCTGGTAACAGCAGGATATGCTGGCAACGACCAGGAGCTAGAGTTGCTTGTGCTGGCGTACTAACGCTTTGTTTATCGTGGCACGCGTGCTATTGCCAGCCACTCTCTCCTAGTGTCTGCTGACACTCTTCCATTGATTTGTCTAATACGAATGAACATTGCAGCATCCTCTTGTACGACGGCGGCGAGTATATAAGGCGGCCAGTCTCGCTGAAGGGGCAGTTGGCCGTTTGAGGCCAGTTCGATGAGGTGACCTTGTGTCACTGTTCGGAAGTTAATTTTTGGAACGCTGAGGGGTTCATCCCCATCGCCCATCGCGAGGGAAGCCTCCTGGTTGCGGACCGCAGCGAGGATGTTCTCCTTGCTGCTGGCAGTGACAAGAATTATATCCAACACCGGTAAGGAGGGTGGCAGTCCAAATTCTGTCGATAATGAGCGTTAGTACGCCAGCATACGTTGGCAGGATATGCTGCCGCAACCAGCAGCTCCTGCACACGACGAGCGTTAGTATGCCAGCATACGTTGGCAGGATATGCTGCCGCAACCAGCAGCTCCTGCACACAACGAGCGTTAGTATGCCAGGTTTGCCCTGGCGTACTAACGGTATTGTGCCGACGTACTAAGCCCCGACTGTCTGAGCAAAGGAAGTTTTTCTTGACCTAGACAGATCATTTCATTAAGATTAGTGAATTTCAAAAGGAGGCCATCTAACAAAAAAAAATGCTTCAAAATTAATGATTAAAGATTTTGAAGTTGCAAGTCTATATGGAACCTTCACCACTCCCCACTCAGGTATCCTAAACAACCTTCCCCTCTTGAACCGCTGTCTCCACCCCAACGAACCTATCAGCTGCGCACTGACTCTGAGAGAACTGGCCGCAATCGCCCCGCAGTCGTACCGCAATCGTGCCTCATCGGCCCAGGCCGGAGCCGCAGAGGCACGATTGCGGGCAGCCACGACCTTGCCGCAATAGCCCCGCAATCGTACCGCAATAGCGCCTTCGTCTCAGCTTTGGCGCTCCTGCTGAGCCTATAATTTTGTTTCCAAGCCATTTCTGCTACCACTAAGTCATTATTGGCCACGTCTTCTTGATTCTTGCACAATCTCTACTGAATAAAGTATCTTCCCGTGGCCCATAGAATTAATTCACTTTCAGTAGCAATATCCACACACTAGACGCCAAAGAATCGACTGCCTAAACCACGAATACGTGCTGTGTAGTTACGTTGGCACTATAGTTCACGAGAAAGCACAGCTACATGGTATTACATGCAGCTATTTGTTCCTACAGATCTATTCTCCGATGAACTTGTGTCTGCTTTGAAAGTCTATTTACTTTTGGTATGGAACGATTACACTCAATTTTTTTGTCACAGTAGAATTAATAAAATTTGTATTGCTTCCACAGAGTAATTCAGGTTTATCCAAATGAGACTGCTTGCCCACGCGGCCGGTGGGTATGTTGACCGGCCGCCGCGAAGGTTTTTTGGATTCGTGAATGGATTACCACGAATATCAGCCCAATTGGGAACAATATTCCAGTAAGCTGCCTCTCAGTCGTCGGTCAGCTCGTTTGAAAAAATGCCTTCGTGAGGCCTAGTGCATACTTCCAGCAACGAGCGACGCGGTGGGTGTCGTCTCAAAGTGAGAAAATCTTTGGAAAGGGACCAGAGAGTGAATAGACGTGGCACCATCCTAGTGGAGTGAATATTCAAATTAAGAATATTCAAATCAATCAAGGCAACTTAGGGGAGTAGCTACCGAAGAAGAGTAAACCCTTCGCTTGCAACACCTAATTAATATACCGGATTTTCTCTTTTAGGGGTAAATGCACTCCTAATCCACAGGCCTCTATTTTAGATGGACAATATCGCCGCTATCCAAGGGAAAGAATGGGCGAAATGGGCAAAGTGGGCAACTAAACCGTCTTTCGACCACAAATCGCCTCAAAGTGCTCCGTTTTCAATTTCGAAAACGCTGAAATGTACGGCATGTTGCGATCTAGTCGATAGTGTGATAATATTTTGCGACATTTGAGAGCAACATTATTTTTCAAGGCGGAATACATTTTCATTTTGACCATGCTAGAGATCGGGTACGGTTGTTTTTGATCGAATGGGCCAATTATCTTGTGATAACATTATCAAATTCATAACTAACTTTATTTTAAAAAGGCGTTTTCATCAGTGAATTCCAAATTTGTCTCATATAATTAGATAGATTGTGGCACGGTGAACATTTTGGTCCTTTCGAAATTAAAAACGGAGCACTTTGAGGCGTGTTGGGGTCGAACGACGTTTTAGTTGCCCACTTTTCCCATTTTTTTCCTTGGATAGCGGCGGTATTGTACTTCAATTAGAGGTGTACTTCTAATAGGAGGTGTACTTCTACCATTTCGACAAACAGACCCCAGATTCGTTTTCGGCTTCCTAGAATACCCTTACATACAAGTTTTGAGCAAATCCGATTTCTTTTTCAAAACATCCCGAATAACTCCTGATGATACCCTTACCTTATCGTGAAATTTTAGCAAAGCTCATAACTCAGTGGGGTCATCGTATCTGCGTGTGGGGAAAACCACCCTCACTGCCAGGTTTACGATGTCATTTAAACGGGGAATGGCTAAAATCTTACTAAAGTCTTAGATATGCTTGTAATTCGTATTGTTTTCTGAAGTTTCGCGACTTTTTCTAGCGTCTGTTTTATACGACGTACTCAATGAATGAATGAATGAACTTTTTGGAACCAGCAGCTTGGGGCGTGGTACTGCAAAGTTTTACTATAGATGTACAAGAGATACTGGCATTACGTTTCGTTTCCGCACATCCGAAATACGCTTTGTAAACTTCGCTAGTAAGATGGTCATTCGTTTCTCAAAATCCAATTTAAAGGCAGTGCTCACGATGAGAAAATTGCCCGTTTTTTGCAGGAAAGTAAGCTTTGGGTCCTTCTGAGAATAGTAGGGATGAAAGGAACTCGAAAAACGGCCAGGAATCGTGTGAAAATCTCGTGAACCAGTCGACCCATTGGATCACCTCGCCCAAGCCATATGGCAGTTGCCCATAGTTCCTAGTACTAAAGGAACTGTTGCCGCATTTTTGAATACTCTTTATTCCGGGAAATTGTAAGATCCAAACATGAGCATTCAACTTCCTTATTTTTTCAAGAGTTTCAAGTACGCGAAACAGAAAGCAAAGTCACTTACCTAACAATTTCAAAGCTCAAAACAATTTGTGACGTTTGGACTGACGTTTTGTCTGCAGGGCGCAAAACACACCAACAGGCGTAAATACATGGTTTTTTTTAAAGAACTTTTTAATTCGGCTTTCAAAGGTTCTATAGGGACGTTTCCCATTTATCCTCTACATCGAGAAGTTGCCTACTGAAAAACATAGAAAACTAGAATACGGCTTTCTATAGTGGACACAGCCTCTAAAAAGTTTAGAAAAAAATCCGCTTATACTTGGAAACACACGCGAGAGAACTATGGGACCTCGGCTTTACACAGAATGCGCATATTATAGAACTCAGGTTTGTGAATTCAGGGAAGTGTGGTCGAATGTGCTCAAAAAACTCAAAATTTCAAAACTCAAAAAGCTTCTTAAAGGCACAGTCCAACCTCAGGGGTAAAATTCGATATTATAGTTCGCCCGACGTGAATAGCAACCCTGCCAAGCGCGAGATCTCAATTCGCTCAAATAAGTGAGAAACTACAGGGAAAATGTCGACCCCGCCCACGATACCCCCAAAACCCTAACCGCGCACACCATCCCGGAAAGGGAACCCAGAGTTCTGCTATTGTACGTTTTGCCTTTGAGCATTGCCATACAAACCGACTTTTTCGTTCACGAAGATTTTGGTTCCCTACTTGGAGCAAAACGCCTAATTAAGTTTTTAGGGTATTAGGGGCGGAGCCGACCTTTTACCTGTAGTTTCTCACTTATTTGATGGGATTGAGATCTCGCGCTTAGCAGGGTTGCTATTCACGGTGGGCGGATTATAATATCAAATTCTACCCCTGAAGTTGAACTGAGACTTTAAGCTCAAAACATTATTCTAAACTTTCACGCGAAAAAATGATTCAAAACTTTGTCAACATAAACCCATATAAGACTGAGGAGGATTAATGTGTCAGTGTTTCCCTAAGAGAGGTAATGATTTTTGAGAAAAGCAAGGGACACGCTTTCGTTCCAGCAGAACTGAAAGACGAAGACGAGTGAATGAGAAGCGTGGCAAGCCGGGTTTAGTGAATCGATAAATGGCAAGGCTGGTTTCAGCAGCACTGTAATTTTGCCGCAGTAGCTCCGCAATAGTACCGCAATCATTGCTGCGCTATTGCGGTATTTGACACAAGTGCGAGCCCATTGCATCGTCATTGCGGTACGACTGCGAAGCTATGAGGACTGCGGCACGGTTGCGGTACTACAGCGGCCAGTTCTCTTAGAGGACGGGAACTGTATTCGATGATTGGAAGGTAAAGGGAGCCGCCCTCCGATTTTCAGCCATGAATACGGGATATGGTATTTCCACATATAAATGGGGGCTGAGACCTATCGATGGGTGAAATTTTCCTTACTAGGGTACTAATTTTCTCCGACCTGTTCAAATGAGGGGAGGAAGCTCCAACAGATCTTCGTGCTGCCATCAGTGGGTAGATCTAGTATAACATCGTACAGCACAGAACGGCCAATTTCGCACCGAAATTTCGAAAGGTTCGATATTTTCTCAGTTCTTTATATTGCTTATTTTCATTCTTTCCACAGAAAAGAAGCACAAAAAAAACGAAAATAGAAAAACACACATCCTCGAGTATCAGGCTTTCAGTGATACATATTTGTAATTATGTACATGTAGGTTTGCAACATAAACTAGGTTCTCTAACGATTATGGCTATGAATGTTTTGTAAAGCATACGTTGCTTCCTTTCTTCCTGATTTTTACTCATGAAGGCTCTTGTCTGCCTCAACTCTGCTGACTTTCAATGTCTAGATTTCTAGCGACTAACGGTTAACGGCTAACGAGGGTTATCTCCGGTTGAACTACTAACGACTAAAGAATTAAAAAGTTTCTACTACGCATATCCCTAATATTGACAGCCTTCGTGCTAGCTGCAAGCTACTCTGACATAAGGGCGGACTTATCGCGCACAGAACTTGCCGAATAGTACTTACCGCGCTCAGGAACCGTTTCGACCGCGATCGGAAGCCCAATTAGAACTTACCGCGAAGAAACTCGCTCATAGGACGCGGTCAGAGTGATTGAATTCTGCTGCTCGCGATAGAACCGCTTCGCCATCCGGTCGGAACGCGCGCAAAATCAGCAATAAGACTGATGTCGCACAAAAATCGGACTGATCGCGTTCAACCGTGAGGTGGCGTGTGTAGTGTGTTCTGGGCTGAATTGCGTCTCAGTTCACGCGCAAAGCTGGAATTCGAATTTGCGCGCTTCTTCATGACAGGGCTTAGGGGCTTCGTATCGGCCTTTATTTCTTCACTACTTCACGCGTTTTCATCCAATATTTCCGTGAATATTCCTTCTTTCAATAGCTTCTTCTAATTTCACAATCCTCTTCAGAAGTTCTCGTTTTTGGGTAAAAATTCTCGCGATCCCCAGATGGATTTCTTTCTTATTTTCGAGCAGATTTTCTGCGACCTCTCGCAACCTGTTGAGAACCTTCGCAACCTGTTGAGAACCTACTCAACCGTTCCTGATTGTGCCAACGGGCCGTTTTCTCAGGATGTTGGTAGAGCTGCGACCTCTCTGTATCGAAAACGTAGAAGTTTTTGCTACAGTTGTTTCTGAAGATTTTTTTTGAGAGCTTATTCCATTTAACAGTATTCGCATTGTTTGAATGACTTAGACAACTGTGTGCGGAGTACATCTATGTGTCTACTAAATGCGTTCGCAGAACGGAATTAAATTTATATCTATTTCGGTGTGAAGACTGAAACTTAGGCAATTTGGCCCGGAATCATATTCGCCGCCAAAGCAATGAAGTGTTCATTTCAATCGTGTATGGATGCACATAGATTTTTTGGTCGATAGGGATGGTAAGCGCAGCTTCCCATCACCCGTCGAGGTAGGTATGATTTCGGACCATAACGAGTGAAAATTGGGTCCTGTCTTGATTTGTAGGCCACTTTCGGTTCTGTAGGCTAGGTCTTGCTTGGGCGACCTGTAAGAACCTCTAGGTCTATAGCTAAGAAACACAAGTGACCTCTAGGGGAGCTACAGTTGAAAATGAAATATTGATAGTATCCTGAGCCATTGTGGTTATCTATACATGCCTCGCTCTATTGAGCTGTATATAGCCGCAGTAGATCAGGATACAACCAATATTTCATTTTTAAACGCACATATACCTAGCGACGGTCGTCGTTCGGTTTCGTAGCTTTGAGAGCTGTTTACTTTTGAGGGCTACCCGTGGAATAAACCTGCTTGGCCCCGTGGGTTGACCGCGCGCAGAGCTACTATCGTTCTGCGAGCCAAACTCTGGTCCGCAATTGCGGACTACGGCTGTTCCATCATGCGGCACGTGATAATTGTGCTGGGAGAAGGGTGAATCGTGCTGGGACCAAGCGGTCCCATCATGATTAACATGTGTCACGTGATGCGATAGCCGTAGGCAGCAAATGCCGACCAGAATTCGGCCCAGAGAACGATATTATGTGTTCGACCTTGCCTGGTTGACCGCGCGCAGGTCTACGGCTACGGTCCTGATGGTTTGCGTGCGGTATGTCCTATTATGATAAAAGTGTACTGATCGCCTGCTCTTTTAGTGCTGACCGCGCTCTAAAGACAGGTTGATCGCTCCAATTGCCGGTGTGATCGCCATCAAATACCGGTTTGATCGCCGTTGATCACGCGATAGTTCCTATTGTACGTCGCGATAAGTCCAACCCTATGTCTGAGTAGGCACGAGTACAACTCATTGCAGAAAAGTGACAGCCAAGAAAGTCGATCAAATTATTCGAAAAGAAACGGCGTGAAAGGTGATATCACCTACATACTTCCGCGATATAAACGAATAAAGTAAATTTTCTACCTTATTCTTGAACGCAGATGTATCGCCTCCACTTCCAGCATTCCGTTTCTGTCGCGTCAAGTTAAATAGATATATAGAAACGATTAATGATGATGTAACTGGCAGCACGCAGAATAAAATCAGAAAAATCTCGTAGTAGAACTTCCTACCCGGTGACATCTGAAAAGTAATAAGGGCTAGCTGTAGATACGTTGTATATGCGTACATAGGACATATTACTAATGATGCAAAACGGTTTTGATCTGAAAGCATCGAATCTTATAGTCTAGATGATTTTTTTCTGCAATGACATTGATATCAGCAAGCATCTTTGTCGCACTGTACTACAGTTGTATGTACACGAGCAGAAATTTTCAATAAAAAATGATTTTCCGAATTTTTTTGCTCGGTTTCGTTCGTTCAAAATTTTGTCGAGCGATTTTTTTCCTTCTTTCAAAGATTTTTCAAACGAATTTTTTTCATTGTTCGTTTTTTCGAAAATGTTCCAAGCGAACAATTCCAAATTTCGTCTGTTCTTCATTTTTTTTTCAAAATTCTACAACAGTACATTGTACCCATACTTATACTAACGCCTAATACCCGTGCCCCGCTTCGGAAAAGGCGATAAAAGAAACCTCTCACGCGTTTTTTGCCCTTTAATCGTGCACTCATGGCTGCAGTTCGCTGCAGATGCGGCGGGTTATCTGCGATCAGAATTTTCTTTCTAAGGTAACAATGGGCTATCTAGACACCGAAACAAAAGAGATAATAGCTTTTTCGGGGTTCAACGATAGAACTATAAATCACCAATTCAGACTTTTCACAGAAATCTTTCATTCTCAACAGTTCCTTGAGTCCTTTTTGGTGCGGTCAGGCAAAGTTTGGAACGATCCGCCAACTGAGCTATGTAGTCGTCATGCCATCAACTCCAGAAAACTTCAACAGAGGACTTGAAGTTCATCTCAAATGGGTTGATTACTTCTGAAGACTAACTTCTCCTCCTAGATCTGCTACTAACAAAAATACTCTTCAGATTGCATTGCTCCCTCTTGCTGTACTTCGGAGTAACATTATAATTCACGCTCACTATGCATTTCCTAATTCTTAACTAATTCCATTTATGATTTTTTGGCGTTGATGTCGCTCAAATAATAACAAAGCATTCTCCATAAAGTTATTTGATATGAACGTTGACTGTATCACAATTCCGAATCTGTTGTTTTTTTCTGTTTCTTGTGGTCCCGATTGTGACCTTACCTCTGATCTGCATCTGATAGTTGTTTCTTGTTTGCATATTTCTGATTAATAAAATTTCGACTAGTCACTAGTTTTACCCAGCCTGAGATGCAGATGCGAGGGCCTTGGTGGTGTTGGCGGGCTCAAAGACACAGTACACCCTCAGATATGATTTTTGAGATTTTCATGTAATTGTGTAGAAGACCCCTCCAGTATAACACGTGCCAAATGCGATATTTCAATTCCTCCAAATAAGCGAGATATAAGCGACCATCACAGGCCCGACCCCCTTCTATCACCACCATAGGCCCGACCTCCTCCTTATCCTGGCTCGCTCTCGCGCAACGATCGCGAATGAAGATAAACACAGGCCTGAAACAACTCGTCCACCAATTTTCATCCTCAAAATCTAGAAGTCCTTGAAGAGCAATAACTCTGTTAATAGGAGTTCCTGAACGATTTCAGAGATAACACTGCGATCAGCGTGTGACTCTCTCCAAGATAGGCATGAAATCTAAGAATTAATTTTCTGGGTGTTCTGTGCCTTTGAGGCCGTCAGTTACCTTACTCGGCTTGCAGTGTTGGCCTCCCACTGCCCTCTGCCGTCATTCGCCCCCAATCCACTCACCCGATTTTATAATTACTAATTTACGCTTCTCTTAACCTGTAACATTGAGCATCCGTTTCACTATTTCTGCTGCATTCCTTTTCTGTGTCGGTGATTTTCTATCAACATTCTATCACTAAATCGATTTCATCGTTCAGTAACCGATAAACCAATTATTATCAAAACTCCGTCCAGACCTACAAATTTATTTGGAAAATTCTGTTTTCTAGTCAATCGCGCAGTGTTCAGGCTCCCTTTTTTGGGTCACTACGTAGTTTTCAAGCATCACGCAGCAGCAGCAGCAAGGGCTTTCACGGACTCCTATGATTCGCACGGAAAGCAGTGCGATGTCAACTAGAAGTACTGAGGCTGCTAAGTATTGCCACTGTTCGAGGCTCTCGAGTTTTGACCGTTGTACATAGACGATAACTAGATTACCTCTTCTACAACCAAAACCAACCTGTCGAACTTTTGTACTTTTTCCCTTCTTTGTACTCTTGCTCTTCGGATAAGATGGAACGATCTGACCAATAATTTTTTTTCGCGTTCAATTTAGAATAGATTCTACTGTCTTCATTTTCAGAGACCAAGATGGGGGGAGGAGATGAATGATGTCAGATTAGGATTCTCCGCATTCACTGGATCCGGGTTTTTTGGGAAAATCAAATATTCGGTTTTAAGCTTTTTTTTTCGATTAACTGGTAAATGTGGTTTTATGTATATTTTATCT
This sequence comes from Aplectana chamaeleonis, assembly GCA_029168955.1. Taxonomy (NCBI): domain Eukaryota; kingdom Metazoa; phylum Nematoda; class Chromadorea; order Rhabditida; family Cosmocercidae; genus Aplectana; species Aplectana chamaeleonis. The sequence goes on along the minus strand of JAPDOI010000826.1, from coordinate 195,034 downwards.
GTAGAAACGCCGCTGTTTTGGGGGCCATCAGCTCCTGCATTCTGCTGGCAGTCTTGTATAGGGGCATAGCATGGGTATGAAGAAAGATGAGACTCAGACACTCCGATCCGCTCAACGTCGGCTAGACCGCGACATTATCGGCATCAGTCTTTCCGATGCAGTGAGAGCAGAAGTAATACGGCGCCGAGCCGATCTGAAAGATTGTATTCGCGCTGCTCTCACGAGAAGATCTTTGGTCATCTAGATCCATTTGCGTCTTGTCAGACGTGAGTGGATCTGTGCCTCAAAGGCAGCGTTCACGATGATCATCCTCGGTGACTTTTCACAGTGAAATGATAGACGAGAAGATTTCTAGGCTCCCGGAGGGCGAAATAACGGTTGAAAACGAGCCAGGAAAAGCGAAATTACGGCTGCATACAAACGTTTTAGGGTCCCAGAACCGCCCCGTGCCCAGTTCCCTCCCCCTCGGAATGAACAAATGAACACTCAGATTACAGGAATGATTAAGTCAAGGAAGTTCTGATAAGTGAGCTGATCGCTTGATTGCACTGATACTCAGAAAAATAAAAACAAGTTACTTGTAACATAAAAGATCAAAAACAAGTTACTTGCAACAGCATATTTCAGATCATTTAAGTTACATGTAACATATCGGCGGGATACTGCGTGCGGTGCGCCTCCGATATGTTACGTGTCTCTTAAATGACCTTAGATAAGTCGCAAATAACTCACATCGGCTCAGATATGTTACAAGTAACTTGTTTTCGACTTCTGAGAGGACACTGTGTGCAGTGCGTCTCCGATATGTTGCGTGTTACTTTAATGGCACAATATAAGTCGCAGGTAACATAAATCGGTCGAGAAGATATTTCCAAGGGGATGTACGACGCACTCGCGGGGTCAGGCTTACGAGTGGCGTTGCTGTTGGTTCAGTTACCCAAGCTTGAGGAACTTGACCACACACCAGCAGGCTTTGCGTTGTGTGTTGTCTGGGACGCGCTCTCTGCGTCACGTGATGGCCACCAATAGTGAAAATATAAATGTAACAAAATGTTACAAATGAAATGTTACATGTAACATAAGTGTAACTTACATGCAAAAAAAATCTAAGTTACATGTAATATAAATATATGTTACATGTAATATAAATAGGAGTTACTTGAGACAATCAAGTAAGTTACATTTATATTACAAATAACTTGACCTCCACGCTCAAAAATCAACGTTAACAAGGAACGGCCTATCTTAGCTCAAAAACGCGGCTTCCGCGTCCTCTTTAAGCATGCCTTGCTATACATATCAGCCAACAGACCTTCCGTAACCCGTGGATATATCGAAAGTGAAATTTATGGTGAATACTGCCTTTATAGTTGGGATAAGAAAATGGCCGCCGAACCCTACGCATGTACAACTCGAAATCAATTGTGCCGATGCGATTAAGAGAACAAGTATGTAAATATGTGAATACGTAATTTTATGAGTGCTTCGAATTCTGATGTTTATAAAATGTTTTAATGCCTTTTTATGGCACGATATATGATCACAAAATATATCTTGTTATCATATAAATGTCATAAAAGGCATTAAAACTTTCTGAAAACATCAAAATTACATCTTCCAAGGCCTCAGCTTAGAAGCAGGGTCCGTGCAGAATTTCGATTCCTAGATTTTCGCTGAATCTGTGCTAATGGTACAGGCAGTCCGAAGGAACATGCGGAAACTGCGTTATAACCGGTTTTCTTCAAGTTATTCCAGCCACTTCCGTGAGCCGATGATCCAGCAAAGTAAGAAAAGTGTGGTCATCGTCCATATTTTAGCGGTTGTCCACGCATTCTTCAAAAGTGCTGTGTAATTGTCGGTCATCCCAGCCATGATTATCATGCTGCGAATACCGTAATTCCTGACTTTCAGGCTGTTTTCTCCAGAAATACGGACTTAGAGTTTGTGATAATTTTGGACGGTGTCCAGCTAGACCAGCCCAATCTATCTAACCCGAATTTCGGTGGTGTCAAAATCTGACCAGACCTTGCTTTTAAGGGCAGCGTTCGCGATGATCATCATCGGTGAATTTCCACAGTGAAATGATAAGCGAGAAGGATTCTAGGCAGGAATGATGAAGTCAAGGAAGTGTTGATGAGTGAGCTCATCGCTCGATTGCACTGATAGGCATCATCCTTTGTAACCGTCAATTCCTCCACGCTCAAATATCAACGTTAACAAGGGAGGGCCTATTTTGGCTCAAAAACGCGTTTTTCGCGTCCTTTTTAAGCATGCCTTGCTATGCAGGGCACCAGGCCTTCCGTAAACCGTGGAGACAACGCAAGTGAAATTTATCGTGAACACTGCCCATCGTGCAAAGGCAGCATACACGCTCAAAAATGATATCCATTTTATGGAATGAATCGAAGGTCTGAAGCTGTTAATAATCAGAGGAAAAAACCGGAAAAAAATCAACTGAAGTGAAGATATAACGGTTCGTTCTATATTGGCCCAAAAATGGACGAGCTGTACGGCATTGGCTGAATTAACGGAGCTAGAGACGAATTTGTTGGGATAACGTAGATAATGTACTCTTACGGCCTTTTCTGGAACGCTTATGACGTTAGAAGCGTGAAAAATGAGCCAACATGACCGTAATCGAGCATTGAACATTTCTTGTGAGGGGCTGAGCCCGTGTCGGTGAGCGGAGAAAGGATGACTTTGCGACTCAATACGGCTCAAATACGGTTATTTTAACTCGTTTTCAACCCTTCAAACTTCGTGAGGGCTCTTCTAGGGCCCGTACGACCTCACTTATGTAGTTACCTCAACAACTTTTGCAAGCGTGTATGCTCCCTTTAAACTGGATTTAATGCCGACCCAGACATTCGTTGTTATGAACTCGATACCATTGGCATATGTTCCGCCGAGCACCTGCCGGAACATATAGTATTGATTGGCGGATGATAACAGCAAACACTTTCTGTTGTGAGTTCGATACCAATAGGATATGTTCCGGGAACATATCCGTTTGGTTAGTGGAAGATAAGAGTTTTACCTTGCTATCAGTTTTTCTTGAGTTTCCAAAACTGTTCAATACCAGGAAAACGTGATTTTTCAACACCATAACGTTGAAACACTCATCGCTATATTTGTGCCTTGTTTTGAAGAAACGCTCATGAAGTCTAATTTAACAAAACATTCATTGTTCTCCGAATAAATGTTCTACACAAAACAAGAATTTTACCTTCGTACTATGCATGCTACTCTTCCCGATAATATAGCAACTTCTACAGATATACATACTGTGCTTATCTGGGCCAAATTCCGGTCCGCAGTTGCGTATCCACACGCTTTGCATCCGCACGCGCTCGAGTCAGTCGGGTTTCCAGCGCCAAAGACGACTCGATGTGGCTTTTTTGAACAATTTTCTGCAATTTTTCTTAATTTCCAGTTTTCAAAACCCACCTAGAGTCAGCAGATCGGCGGCTGCGGCGCTGGAAGCTCTTTCAACTCAGGAGCGTGCGACCGCAAAGCGTGTCCAGACGCAATTGCGGACCGGAATTTGGCCCAGATAAGCAAAGTACAAAACAGTATGACATCGGTCTTCGATTATAAAATAAAGAAAATACTACGTATTCTTTTTCAAGAATCGATACAACATAATATTCCATACTTCTGGAAAAGGTGAGAAAATGAAGAAAGTAAGCCCACAAAAGCAATGCAACGCAAGACATATGCACAGTTAAAAGACAAAAGAGGTATAAATAATAGTAATGACAAAACATTCAAAGCAATTTTTGTCTACGACGCTAGACGCTTAAAGCATAAAAAGCAAGGGGATTGATCGTCAACTCGGAAAGACATTTTTGGTTGACGGATCATAACAGACAATCGTATTCGTTGGCGGTTCATAACAGCCTCCTGTTTCCACCAATGCAACCCTATAGCAAACCAATACACTGCGAACGTGGCCGCGCTTTGATTTTCGATAATCGATTTTGGTATCCTATTGGTTGGCGGTTGATAACTACCCTGCTTTTTGGTATCGAGTTCATAACAGCGAATGTCTGAGGATATGTACTTACCAGATCAAATCGCGTGATTGCTGCTGTGCTTACAAAGTAAATGTGTGAACTACACGATTTTTGAATGTTCTCTCTCAGACATTCGCTGTTATGAACTCGATACCAGAAAGCAGGGTAGTTATCAACCGCAAACCAGTAGGATACCAAAATCGAGAACCGCAAACCAAAGCGCGGCCACGTTCGCAGTGTATTGGTTTACTGTAGGTTTGGTATTGGTGGAAACAGAGGCGGCATTAAGAATCACGGTAGCTCGCGCTATCACTGATATCGGGCTGCTATGCACGTCGGTGTCTCATTCTTCACACACTCCCTCCTCCGCTTAGCGCGTTTGCGCTTGTTCTGGCGCGCGCCACCTCGATACTTAATACCGCCTCAGGAGGCTGTTATGAACCGCCAACGAATACGATTGTCTGTTATGATCCGCCTACCAAAACGTCAATCCGAGTTGACGATCGGTCCGCTCGCTTTATATGCTGCTGCAAGCGTCTAGCATCGTAGGCAATAATGGTTTTGAATAATTTTTGCTTCGATCTAATATTCCTGCCTATTGTGATATTTTCATTGTTTTTTTGCCCTTTTGCGCCTACTGTTTCTGTTTTCTTACTTTTTGCTGTTACTTTTTATTAACTTCATCGACTTTTTCCCTCTATAGAACTCAGAATGACTCTTTTTAAAGTGGGAAAATTGATTGTTGTTGTTGATTTCTTTTCGTTGGGAATCTCCTTGTTTTTTTTTCTTCCATTTTGTAAGAATGACTAGATAAACTTGTACGTCCCTCAGATCCTCTCTAGCTTACAACATATCCGAAATTGTGGGATTTTAGTGCATCCTAATATAGAATAGGCCCCGCTTTCGATTCGGGTTCTAAAACAAAACTTTCTCCAAAAACATCCGACACATGCTTTTCCAGATGCCTAGTGATTAAACTTTACAAGCATTCCCAGGCAGGTTTCGCGCAAAACAGCAAGAGAGGGTCCAAGAGACAAGAAAGTCAGCGGAAGTGGGTCTAGAAGGCTAAAAACGCCCCAAACAAATACCGTTGCTGGTGTCTGTTTTTGACCAAAAATAGCCACCTGCCACGACCGCATTTGGTGCCTATTTTCGACTTAAAGGCATCGTACACGATGAAAACCACGCTTGGGTTTTTGGCGTTTTCGTGTTGGTATATCCCTATCGTAACTAAATGTTGCAGGAAGCCCCCTCCAAAACGTCCAATATTCAAGAAAAACCCATTTCAATAGAGCTCTAGACAAATTTGAAATTCCCGCCGACATCAACTTGGGATAGTTGCGCGGAGAACGCAAGGAACAGTTTTACGATTCGTTCCTTGGCGCTGCGTTGGAAGTAATTCACCAAGGACGCCATTCAGACGAGCGATCATTTTTTTCTTGAACGAAGTTGAAAAGGGTTACTAACATGCTGCGTCCAATGCTGTCAGCTGCTTTCGATCGATGTCGAACGTGAAATCGAGTGGTGTATGCTTTGCGCCCTACGACGCGTCAACGCACGATCGCCGGCAGCGACCACGGAGTTTTGTTCCTTGTAACAACGGATCGACCCAAGGCCGGCCCCCCAAACCCAGGAAGCCCTTTTGAGGAAAGCAAATCTTCATTCAGAGGTGATTTTGAAACTCCAAACGTTCTGAGTGACATTGTTATAGCCCACTAGTCCGACTGAACGCTAAAGCTGAAATTTGGTTTTCATCGTGTACGATGCCTTTAAAGTAGTCACCTGCTATGCCCAAATGTCTCTGTCTCAATTTTTGGTGAATAAGATATACTACTATGAGCGAAACCCAACTGTAAATTCACGGTAATCCACGGAAACTATTCAGGTATAGTCTACAGCAATGGAAGTAGGACCTTGTGAGGTTGCGGACTTGTCCAAACATACGGTAGTTTGTTAGTAGTATTACTAATTTCTCCGGAACAGCTGTGATAGATCGGTGAGTCTCTGTTTTCACCGATTCGACTACATCTGTGGAAGCCATGAAAACAGGTGAAAATGTTAGAGTGAAAACAAAAACTCGCCGATCAATCTTAGCTATTTCGAAAAAATTAGTGATAACACAATCAGACTACAGTATGATAGGAAGAGTCCGCAATCTCACCAGGTCCTAGTTCCATCGCTGTAGACTATATGGGCAATACTCGCATTGAATACAGCGCAGCGTTCTTGGACTGTTTCAGGAAACACGGAATTGTAATGATCTTCAAGTACGCAATAGATTATGGAATAGTTATTGGCATCGAGTTCATAACAACGAGTGTCTTGACTTACTTGACTTAATCGGTTGGCTTTCGCCTGACGCGGTCATTCCGCATCTTCACCGAGGTGTGCCGTCCTACTAGTCAGCCGTGTCCATTTTTCACGGTCTTCAGCCACAATTTGAACACATTCCATCCAGCTGTCACTATTCCATTTCCTGCGAAACGAAACATCGCGCCTGAACTGTCTTTCGATGCCGAGTGACTTTAAATCCTCTTTAACCACATCCGTCCAGAACTTTCGCCTACGCCCAGGTGGCCGTTTCCAGACAGGATTTGGAAGCATTTTTAAAGCGTGTTGTACGAGACGATCCGGCGTTTTTCTTAGTATATGCCCGAGCAGTCGAAGTCGACTTTCCATTGCTGCTTGAGATGGCGTTAGGAGATGCTGGCACCTCCCTCGTGTCAAGCGTTGATGTACTGCGTCGATTTCCTTGTAAAGGTCTTCGTTATGGCATACACGCGGCCAGAAATATCCAAGCAAACGCCTAAAAAGCTTCCTCTCCGTGCAATTCAACCTTTCCATCTGCGTTTTCGGTGCTGCCCACGTCTCCGATCCGTACATCATGATAGGGCGAATAGCGGATAGGTAGACGCGCAACTTGACTTCCTTCGCGATGGTGGTAGACCACAAACACTTGGTTAGAGAATTGAATGCAGACGTAGCTTTCGCACATCGTTGTCGAATATCCGCTGCATAACTACCATCGTTCTTCAGCAAACAGCCCAAATAACAGAAATCGTCCACCAGTTCGATTCGTTGTCCGTCCACACAAACTCCAGTTGAAGGCCTCTGAGAGACCCACATCTGCTTGCATTTGTCGGGACGAAGACGAAGTCCATAGGCTGCGGCATACTTCGAAACGAGGTTCACAATCCTTTGCAGTTTTGCGTTGTTTTCAGCGAATAACACAATGTCGTCGGCGTACTCCAGGTCGACAAGGGAGCGTCCTGATGGTGTTAGGATCACATCCGCAGGAAACTGTTCTGCAACTCTACGCATGATGTCATCAACGGCGAAGTTGAAAAGAAAAGGTCCTGCAACGGCTCCTTGCCTTACTCCTGTTTTCACCTCGAAAGCTGACGTAAATCCGACAGGTGTACGAACTGCTGCTGTTGTTCCTTTGTTCATGTCCTCGATTAACCGAACATACTTTTCCGGGACTCCATCTGCTCGCAGAGCATTGAGCAATCGATCACGATGAGGAGAGTCGAACGCGGCTTCAAAGTTCAAAAAAGCAAGCTGTAATGGCTTCGAAAACCGCTGCCACGATTCAATTACTCTTCTCACGACGAACACTTGGTCGATGGTCGATCTTCCAGGTCGAAAACCGGCTTGCTCATCTCTGGTCGTTCCTTCACGATGTTTGATAAGTCGCTCGAGAATGATACGTTCTAAAACCTTGTACATGACACGAAGTAGAGAGATTCCTCTGTAGTTCTTAGGATCCGTGACGGATAGCTTCTTGTGAAGAGGTACGATGATCGCATGTCTCCACGAATCGGGTATCCTTTCGCTCATCCATATGGCACGGATGGTGTTGGTCATTTCACGAATCCCAGACGGAGGAAAAGCTTCCAGCATTTCAGCAGTTTCCCGAGTTTTTCACATTAAACTATGCGTGGGCCTCCAAGTGATACCAAAATTACGAAGAAATGTTGAAAAACGCACTAGTTCGTCTTATTTCAGTGTCATTATGCTCTGGCCTGGACTAGATGTCCGGTTGGATGAGCATGTTTACGGTGGTTGTCACCGATGAAAAATGGGGCTTATCGAAAATGGAAGAATATTTATAGAGCATAAGAATATAGAGCTTTCAGCATTTCAGCAGTGATGTTGTCATCTCCACCTGCCTTTCCATTCTTCATTTTCCGGACACAATCCAAAACTTCAGACTCAGTCGGCGGTTCCTCACTGACATCGTAATGTGCTCTCTGAACATGCGGGAGCTCAGGTACTGATGGCGCTGGACGATTCAGTAGTGAACTGAAGTAATCCTTCCATATTGGCAGCGTCGCATCACCAACTGCAACTCCATTGGTAGTGTTCAAGACAGGAGAACATCTCTTCATCTTCCCGCTATACTGTCGCAGCAACGTAGGCTTTCCTCGGATTCTTCTCGCCCCAAGCCTCGCCGAACTCCTTAGCTCTCCACGTCCCCTCTCGTTCGCGGTCACTTTGAAGCTGCCGACGCAACTTCCTCCTCAGACGCTTCTCCTCCACGAAGTTTCCTGCAGTTCGGAGAGCACATACTCTGTTGTAGGTAGATGTTGTTTCTTCTGAGACGTAGGCGAACTTCTTCTTAGGCTGTACAACCGGGAGTGCCTCTTTCGAAGCGTCCTGGATGCATTTGACAAAAGAATCCGCGTCGCAAAGTTTCTTCTTAGTCCGTACTCCGATGTGAATAGAAACGCGTTGTCGGAAATTCCTTCTGCACTCTTCATCTCTGAGACTTGTCATGTCAATCCTCTGGAGAGGCTGAGCCCCTCGCTTCCTCTTATGAATCCTCGCAGTGAAGTTCAACAGAACAGGACGGTGATCCGAATCGAATGCGACATCCCACACAGCTCTAGATCTTCGAATGTCCGATACTGGAATATTCCTCGTCAGGACATAGTCAAGCTGTAGTTTCAAAGTTGTCATCTTCCGCTTCCGCTGCTCTTCTGGAGATAGCCGGGTTGGTCCCTGCCACGTAAGCTGATGGCGGCGATGATTCCTCTTGAATGTCGATGCAATAATCAGACCACTGCGTTCACAAAAGTCGACAAGGCGGTAGCCATTGTCCGATGTTTGCTCCACTGGGTAGAACCATTTACCGAGTACTTCGGATTCCTGATCAAGTCCCATCTTCGCATTTGCGTCAATCCCCACGACAACAGCATGTTGAAAAGGTATCCTGGCCAGCAACGTACTGAGTTCCTCATAAAACGCATCCTTCGAATTGTCTTCGGCGGTTTCAGTGGGCGCATGAGCACTCACTATCCACAGATTGAATCCTCTGTGATCCCGCAGTCGTACGAATGCATTCCGACACGACGTTGAGCCGAACTCCTTGACCATACCATTGAAATCCTTCCTTACAGCTATTGCACAGCCTCCCACTCTCCTATCGTCAGCGTTACCGCAGTAGATGGTGTACTCTCCGACGCTGATGACGGGTCTATCCTTGAGGCGGGTTTCCTGCAAAGCAGCAAACGGTGCATGGAAATAGCTCAGAAGTCTGGATAGCGCAGTTTTTTGGATATCACCCGACAGCGATCGACAGTTCAGGGTGGCGAAATTGTGGCTTGTGGCCAAAGACTCCATGACTCCCTAGGTACGGATCCTAAGGTGTTATGGACCAGAGACCTTAGTGTGCCGGACGGCGACACCTTTATGCAATGTGCGGGATACTTTCGCGATATAGTTGTGCACGCTATATCGCTCGAACGTTCCCTGTGTACACTCAAACGTCTGCTGGGTTCAGTAGAAGCAGGGGCACCAACGAGTGTCTGAGCTGCCGTAACTGCAGTTTAACGTCGCAGTGCACGTTATGGTATATTTACACAAGGTGCTGAGTTGATCGCAAAACGCTTGGCTCAGGGCGAGATTGAACCAGCACGTTCCCTTCCCGGGGGAGCGCCTTATCGCATTGCACCACCGAAGCCCCAGCGCCGCTCTCACTCAAATGTGTGAATAGCTGAGAAATCCAGATCGGGGTGTCGGTGGTGTAATGGTAACACTCTCGCCCAGAAAGCGTTCAATGCAGGTTCCAGTCCTACCTGACATATGAGATTTCTTTAACTCAGCAACATCGAATTCTGTTTGAACATCACTTGTAGGAGCTTTCTCACTGATTTAATCTCTGCAAACCAGCTGAAATCATTCTCAAATGGAAGCGAAATTTTGGATGATCAGATTACTCTATCATACCCTCTCATAATGAACGTTCAACAGATTCCAGGTACATGGTGACAACCAAGTGAAGAGAGTGCTTTTCCCTTTTTGAGAGTATTCTTTTTTGAAGGGAGAAAAAGCCCTGTAAAACATTAAGCTCACCTGAAGAGAGCAATCAAATGCATAAATGTAGACAATATTGAAGAGCCAACAGTAAGAAATGAACCTGAACGAAAAATCAACATGTAAGCTGTTAATTTATTCAGAGAAATCATGAGCATAGCTCAAATTGCTCAGTACTCAGAAGTTTCGAATCAAGTTACTTGCGAGATATCCGGGCAAATTCAAGTTACTTGTGGCTTATCTGAGTTTTTTTAGTTACCCTTACATGAGAATAACCATGATACTTGAGACTTTTGAATCTCGCAAGTAACTTACATTGGCCCTTCAATCCTCGCAAGTGGATGGTCACGTCGTAACTTGCCTAACACGTGTACAGCCGGTATATAAGGCGCATCACCTCACTCGAGTCCTCATTCGGCAGTCTGACACCGGCCCTGGAAGGCGACTTCGAGTCCCTCTCCGGAGGCCAGCTTATTTTAGACCGCTGGGGGATGGGGGTTTCCTCTGGGCTGGGGGGGGGGGTTCGCCGCGGTCCTTGGGAAGGGTGGTTTCTCGCCGCAGACCTTGGCGAAGATTAGGCCCTTGTAGTGGACACAGACGGGGCTGTCTCCGCCGTGGACCGCGACAGTCGCGCACCAGGGGTGCGTGATTGTCGCACACGAATGTCACGGGCATCTAAGGAGTAACTTAAATGTTAATTCTGTGTAAGTTACTTGTATACTAGAAGTAAGTTACTTGTGACACAAAAGTAAGTTACTTGCGACATTGAGTAAGTTATTTGTGACACAAAAATAAGTTACATGAAGACTTCACGTAACTTACTCAAAAGTAACATTTAACTTGATTCAAAACTTCTGAGTACACGCGATATGTAACTTACTCAAATCTCACCATCAGTGCAATATAATTACTGCTGCATACATGTCATAGGTTTATGCCTGCTGCTTTACTGTATACTGGCGAGACCAAACAAAGTTTTCTGTGCACCACTCCCAGATTAAAACGTCAAAAAAGAGATCAACCACTTTGAGTGCTCCGAAACTTGCTGGAGGGTGTGAATAGGCTCTTCCAAGAAGAGTAAGCTGCTGCATGCTGCATCCGGCTAGGGAAAAGAAACTTTGGATGCAAACCTCAAAACATTAGAATCCAGCTGTAGATTGCCGGCCTGTGCCGTCGAAGTCGTTTTGTGACGGCCTCCAGCATCTTCAGAGCGTTCCAAATCTTCGACCCCCCTACCTCCTGAATTATTTCACACTAGCTTTCGCTTTGTTAAGCCTTCAAGCGGTCGTCCTTGCATATTCATTACTGACGCGATAAAAAACGCACCCTTTTCTATTCATGCTTAGACAAACTGGACACGTGGTGGCAAAAGTGGGCATTGCAGGCGAAGAGTTGGCGAAAGTAAAGCCCCTACAAACGGAGTCATGGCTTCCTGAGACTGTCTGTATTTTGAGGGCAAAAATTTTGTGAACGGGTTGTCTCAGGCTTTATTCCTCTGCATTCGCAGCGGTTGCACGAAAGCAAACCTGGGCTGGGATTGATGAACGCTAAACCAGGGGTCCCAGCCGGGTTCAGTTGTTGGTCAGAACTGGGCTCCGCCTGAGCCGCATGTAACCGCACCTCCGAGGTGGTGGTTTGGTTCGGTTTGGTCCCAGGTGGTACAGCTAACCGAACCAAACCAAACCCTGCCGGGACCAGATGCATTCATGAATCCCAGCCCAGTATGAGGAGACAGACCGGCAATGGAGTGAAGGGCGAAGACGCAGATGGAATTCATCCATCCATCCAGCCGCTATCGAGGCTAAAGATCAGGAAGGGGGAGGCTCGTGGTGGTGAGTGAAGGGGTGGGTTCCGTGGTGGTCCGTTATACATATCTCGCTTATTTGGAGATGAAGGAATGGAGATTTCGCACTTGCCAAGGGTTATACAGCCCACTGCAGTATTACATGAAAAACGCGAAATTCATGTCTAAAGCCTAGTTTTGACTGCAGGTGGTCGCTGCGGCCATGCGAGGGACAACTATTCATTTCTCATCGCGTGTAATGGAAAGCCGCTCCAATTGTGATCGCTTCGTGGCAAACGTCCTACATCGCTGGGTCGCGGCGACGAAATCTTATGGTTAACTGCATCGCTACTTGGAGAGCGATTCTCAATGGTCGCTGACCATCGCTCCATCGCGGCCAAAATGGCAGCGATGGAGCGATTGCCAGCGAATGACACGTTTCGTTTAGTGAACGTTTACCCTTTCACATGGCAAGATGAGCGTTTTCGAGTCAAAACGCGTTATTGATGAATACCAGCCATTATTTCCACTGATTGATTGAATTTCTTCTATCATCCGTGGGCCTATGCACTATGAACAGAATCGCTGCCGCTGCTACATCGCTGCAGCAGCGGGTGCAAAATCGCTGCGATGAAAAACAGCAGCGATGCAGTGAAAACTAGGCTTTAGGGTGCATGCTTAGGTCCGTGGCTTGTTTTTTCTCAAAAAAAAAACATTTAAATTCAAGCCGCGCCAGCTGCGGTTTGAAATGTTGAAGAAAAATGAGAGAAAACCTAAACGGGCAGCAGCGACCGTTTATCCATACGTGTGTGGATGTGTTCTACCAGTTTCTTCATGTATCCACGTCCCAACTTTGTGCGGATTCAGCACGCGTTGGGCTAAGTGCAGTTCATTCGCCCGACGGTCTTCATTTAAAGGCAGTGGTCGCGCTCAAATATGCTCATCTTCTTTTCCTTTCTAAACCCTTCTCTGGGTATAGAGTAGTAGAACCTATGAGAAAAAATCGCGAAAAAATAGCTGTTTTGGGTCAAATTCGAAGCCTGAACTTTCTTGTCTTTTGATGGTGGACGAGTCCACCCCACATCATGGGCATCGATGATCTCTAATATCAAGAACATCAGCTGGCTTGAACTTGAATTTCAACCAATGAACTTTCGGATTTATGTACACATCTAGCCAAAAACATTGGTTGAAGTGCTTGCTTTCATTGTTCAACTGTTTCATTAGGTAAATTTGCATTTATTTCTTCTTCTGAGTGTCGATAATTTTGGACTGCTTGGCATGAGACTGTGATCTCTCTGTGCACGTGTGCACGGACTGGAAATTTAGGGTCTTAATAACTCTAATTCTAGCCCGTTTTTCCCCGCGCTACCTTCATAGTTTTTGAGCTGTTTTATATCTAAGCGGATTTTTGTAGTTTTTTCGATAACGTTTTTCATCGTGACCACTGCCTTTAACGGCTGTGCAGAGTTGCGACGACAGGCAGCAAGCCGCCGAGCTAGAGGCCTGGGGCATCGCTCTAAACCTCGCGCGGCTTAGGGCGCGAAGGCTTCGCGGAATCGGAGCGGCGATGTCGCTAGCTTCGTTCTTGACCAATACATTCGCCCTTGTTCACTCAACATCACATTTAGCTTGGACTCTGAGAGTTTTGGCCGAGAAATAGCCGCGAAATTATCCATCAGGCTCCGCAGCGCCTCCCGGGGGCTATTTCCGGGCTACATCGCGGCTATTTCTCGACTTTTCACGAAACGGACAAGAAGTAGCCGAGAAATAGCCGAGATATAACCGAGTAGCTTTTACTGCTTTGATATGCTTCAATAGCATTCATTTATGCTTTGATATGCTTATCTGCTTCAGAGTTCAGAAAATGCCTGTGAACGTTTTCTAAAAAAATATACACTCAGAGAGCTGTTAGTGAACTCGGAACTTGCGTTCATTAAAGTGAATATGCCGTGAAATATGGATTTCGAGGTACCGAAATTAGCAGACGGTTTGCGGTAGTCGCATAAATCACAGCTGTCACACGTTAGAACAAAAAGTAATAAAAGTAAAACCGAAAAAACCAAAGTTGGAATAAAACGGCAAAAGGTCAGAAGATCGAACTTATGGAGATATCTCGAGCGACGGCAGCATGTCACGCCGACGATGAAACTGTTTTAAGCCCCTTTCATAGTTTGCCGGCCGGCATCGGCCGACTCGTTATCAAATTTGATAAGTCAATATAGATAAGATGGATAGGATAGAAGAGATAGATATTCCACAATCGATAACGCGTCGTCCGACGTCGGTCGGGCAACTGTGAAAGGGGCTTAAAGGCAGTGTTCACGATAAAAAAAGCTTTCGAAATTACACTAGGATTGGGTAGTGGAGGGACACTCTGTAACGTTAACGTCGAAAGAACGCATGGTAACGAGCCAGGAAGAGCCCCAAAAGAGCCCGAAGTTGCAACTTCGAGCGCATTGAAAACCCCAAAAGCGCATCACACGCCCACCGACGTGAACAAATGAATGCTCGAGATCGTGAGATGAGCGATGATTTTCAATCATCAGCCCCGTTCTTCCCTTCATTCTCAGCTTCTCTCTTTACTCAGGTCAGCTCGCATAGATCGGCTGCAAAAGACGGAAGTTACAAGCCTCGGACAACTCGTCCACCATGTTTCCATTGCTCAATCTTTGAGGGACCATACCTGCGTTCACAGAAGGTCTTGTATGATTTCAGAGACACCATTGGAATCAGCATGGGGCCGTTTTCAAGATAGGCGGAAAAACAGAAAAATGATTTTCATCGTGAACACTGCCTTTAAGACTATTTTCCGTCGTCGCTCGCTCACGGCGTCGCTCAGGGAGACGCTGCTCTCGCAGGGGCAAAAACACTGCGAGGTACGCGTGTCGCAGAACGCGATGCCGATCTCGTCCGCTGCTTGGCGTTCCCTGTTCTCCATCATTTCGCTGTGCTATTTCGCAGAGCGCTTTAGGGTTTGGGCAGAGAAAAAAGCTGTACTTATTGCCGAGTACGCCGTGACCTGTCCACTGGCAACAAACGTGATGAAACACATATGGATAAACGGTCGCTGCTGCCCGTTTAGGAGGCCCCGAAAAATGAAGACGTTTCGATTCCAATGATGTCCCTGAAATCGTACGAATGCCTACTGGGAACGGAATTTTGCCCCATCAAAATTTGCATCATATTGAGCAGCGAAAGCATGATTGGCGAGTTTCCCGAGGCTTGTACTTTCCGTCATTTGTAGCCCATTTATGCGCGCGGGCATGGATGGAGAGCGAGGCTCAGAACGTAGGAATGAACGGCGCTGATGATCGAAAACCATCTCTCATCTCCCCATTGTTGGGTCGTCACAAGGAGAGTGCCAAAAGCAACTTTCATAGCCCTCACTATGAACGAGGCAAGCGCATGACGCGCGGGTTGAGTTTGCATTTGCATTTACGGTAGCGTAGGAAAGCCCCAGAATTATTTCATTAGGAGTGGACTTAAACTGTAAGGCGAGTATTGATTCAAATAGCGAAGCCGCCATAGCGGTTTGTGCGGTGCCGCTATGGCGGTGATGGATGGGCGGCACGAGTGTGACGCGCTTCCCGCACGTGCCGCGCTTGCGGTGAGGACTATGTAAGATTCCGAAGTGACTCTTTGCTGTGGGCGCCCCAGAGTGGCCTGTTTTTACAGCTCGCTTATTCGGAGGAATTGATGGCTCGCACCTGGCAGGTGTTACACAAAGTTGGTTTACTTCGCAATTATTTGGAAATCTCAGCTTCCGTCCCTGAGGCTAGACTTTGCTTTTAACATGGCGTCTTGTGCAGCTAGCATCGCACACTTTTTGTTACTTCATTCTATAGCCTAGCTCCCTCATTTTGAAGGGGTCGTGTAGGGCCTATCGGGCTTATCATGTCGAGACCTCCTTATCACTGTTGTATTATGCCATGACCCACCGCTCCGCTGCTTGCTCCGTCCGGACTCATCCGAGCAAGCTAAGCCTTAAGTCTGATCTGTTCTTCCGTTTTGAGCTCTAAAAACTCACCCTACAGAAAGTCCCCATATGAGAAGGCAGAACAAAGCAGCTCTTCGCTTTGACATCGATCGATCGTAGTTAAGTGGCCAACGGAAATAAATCAACTAAAATCATAATGAGAAGGCCTGACTTATCAAAAACATGATGAAGTCGTATGATACCTTTTTTTCTGTAGAAAATCGGTGGAGGTTCCCAGCTGTGACAGCTTTAATAATGAGGTCCCCGTTGATCGACTGACAAGGGAAGCGTTTACGAGTGGTAAACGCATCTGCGAAAACGACCTGTATAGTTAGTATCTCTTCTGGCTCAATAGTAAAAATGCACAGTATACCGCCCCGAGCTGCAGGTTCAAAAAAGTTATGAGCATTTTTCAAGCCTCGCTTTTATGGCATACCCATCAGGCATTTTTTTGCGAGTTTCATAAAATTTTCTCGGAATAAGCTCAAAACTTGTATGTAGGGGTAATCTAGGGTGGTGAACACGAATCTGGAGTCCATTTGTCAAAATTTCGAGGTTTACTGTAGGTTACGGTAGGTAAGATGTCATTTAGAGGGCGAAACCCACCTTAGTATTTTGAAAATCGAAATAAAAAACCTTAAATTCGTATTCTCCACCCCGAATAACCCCCGTATACAACCTTTCAGTAAAATCTGAGATTTTGACCAGACTACCGTATTCCCACCGTAATCTACCGTAATTTGCAAAAAATCGACAAACGGACTCCAGATTCGTGTTCGGCACCCCAAATAACCCCCCAGTGCGAATTTTACGTCAAATCTGGAACATTTTTCTAAAACACTTCCAGAGCGCTCTAATCGGTATAAATATTCGCCCAACCGAAAATCCGTACAAGTCCAAAACGCTGTCAGTCTGGACAAAGTATGGAAAATGCGCCTACACCCAAATTTTGCTCAGGGGGGTAGTTTGGGGCGCTGAACACATTTATGAAGTCCGCTTCCGAATTTTCGAAATATTAATGCCCTTTTTGGAGGGTACAAAAAGCACAAAAAACGACTTTTTAGGCTTGTAACTTCATGGAACCTACAGCTCGGGGCTGGATACTGCGTAGTTTTACTATTGAGCCACTAGATATACTAACGCTACTAGTCGTTTTTGCAGATGCGTTTTTCACTCTAAACACTTCCCTTGTGAGTCCCACCCGGTCAACAGGCACCGAAAAAGTGACAGACGAGAGTGGAAAACCCACTCAATAAGCCCGTCTGCGACCGCCTGCTTGCGTCCGCAATCCACCCAGTAGATGCTGGTGTTCCTCGCGCGCACATGGGCAGGCCAATGCACCCGGGTCGGTTTTTCCACCCCGGGCTCAGTCAGTTTTTCGACCAAGTCTGACCGGGGCCTGAAGTTGCACGACAGGGTTTGCGATACAAACAGTGTTTTGTACTAGGAGTTTCCTAAATCCTAGTACAGACCTGAGCTCTACGATAGAAAAAGAGTTAGAGGGAAAACGCCAGGGATATGAACGCAAGGGCTGCCTATGAAGGTGGCATGGTGTTCGCCAGCCCCAACTGACAAGACGATCATCAAGGTGAGGTTTAGTTAACTGAAAAATTGAACCATAGATTCCCCGTATAGATACAGACCTATAAGAAGAGAAAATTTTGTGACTCCATCAGAACTTCAATACATAAGAGTTCCACGTTGGTTATGAAGGAATTGATTCGATATAAGCGACACACAACGCCATACGTTGACGCTTGACACGAGGGAAGTGCCAACATCTCCCTACGCCATCTCAAGCGGCAACGCAAGGTTGACTTCGATTGTTTGGGCATATTCTAAGTAGACCGCCTTATCGTCTTGTTTAGCACGCTATAACGATGCTTCGAAGAGCTGTCGGGGAACGGCCGCCTGTACGTATGCAAAACTTTTAGACGGATGTGGTGAAGTATTTAAAATCACTCGGCATCGAAAGGCGATTCAGGCGCGATGCTTTACTTCACAGGAAGTGGAACGGTGACCAATGGATGGATTGTGTGCGAATTGTCGCTAAGATCAGCGACAGTTGGACACAGCTACTAGCACGGGACCTCGGCAAGGATGCGGACTGACCGCGTTGAGCGGAATCCACTCGATTAAAGGCATCGTTCGCGTTTAAAACCATTTTCCGTTTTTTCAAGTTCAATTTAGTGAACGAGCGTGATAGACCGCACCGGTAATCTTTGGCGCTTAAAAAACCTAGGGTTATGAGGTTGGAAGAGGTTGAAGATTAGATTCCGCCACCCGTTCTCACCAGTCATCTAGCACTTTTTCATAGAATGTTGATCCGACCGGCTAACAACATGAAAATCAGTTATGACACAGACTCCACATGCAGAAAAACTTCGAAATTCACGGTGAACAGGCCTCCAAAAGCGCAAAAACTCAAAAAGGGATAATGGCGCGCAATTCAAATTCAAGTTTACAATGTTTTCCGACTGAGTTTCCTTTACAAATGGAGGTTTTTGATGGGTCTCTTCTAGATTTTCGTTCATTACAGAGGCCAAGCTGCACAAAAACATCAAAAAATAATTTACGGTTTTATGCAAGTACGATGCCTTCAAGTCGAACTAAGTTGAACTTTCATTTTCTGGCAGAAAAGCCTAGTGCCGTTTTCATCGCAAACTCTGCTCTTGAAAAAACGTACGTATTTACCTTATCGATGTTGAGCATCGTCAACGACAAGCCAGAAACAGCTAATCCAATCCAATTGAAATAGTGAACTACAGCGCATAAGTGAATTTGTTGGAGAAAGTCATGCTTCCTTATTAGCAATTCGTTTGGGTGACAAAATACTGAAAAATTAGACAGATAAAATAACGCGATACGTTGCAAATTTTTCGCTGAATTCGCACCGAGATTTTTTCGGGTTAATACAGTGAAACAGTAATTGGTGAACATACACCTCTGGGGCCGGATGCATCAACGCACTTGGTGGGGCAAGGTCAGGATCAGGGTCTGGTTCCTCTGGGGCAGGTGCCCCGAGAGTCGGTGCCCTGCCCCGTACGCACAAGCACTCGACGGCGTAAGGGCAGCTAGCCCCAGCGCAGTGTAGAAAAATCACGTACACACGAGTCAATTTACGCCCGAAACCTGCGATCGATAAATTGGGACAGCTGAGGATTTTCGCCTCGTCTGCTTTGTGCCTCCTAATTTCCTCGTTTTTTGTTTCTAGAATATAGTAAACTCCGAATACCGTGCGGTACAGATTGCGACAAGGGCATGGAATGATGATATCAGTTGCATTGCTATATCACACCGGTTGCGGTACCATTGACAACCACGCATGCCTCGCCCACATTCCCTCGCGCTTGCTGCGCTCTCCACCCCACCTGCGCCGGACTCACAAAGAAAGAGACGCCACCATTGTGACAGCGACTGCCATCTCTCGTATTATTGGGGTTTCGATGTATACTCTGGCAAACACAAATGGTTTCCTCTTGCTGTTCGGAAAAGTAAACCAGTGAAAGTGCATTAACAAGAACAATTACCAACACATGAACATTTTCAACCAAGTAGCAGTCCTTTCCAAAAAGTCTAGAGCTTTCCCATGCGAAATACCACAACGGTTTCTTCCGGGGAATTGGAAATTTCGTCCACGGTGATCGGTTTGCACGAAATGCTTTTTGATCTTTGTAGGTTCGGCTTTGTACACGTTCCTCATGTTCCTTTCTGTTGGAGCGTTTCTGCCAGCGGCGAAACGCTTTTGCTTGAAAAAACCCGTTTAGCTAGAATTGTTTACTTTTTCTTGGTATTATACATATACGTAAAATGCAATATCCACGAGAAATCTTCACGATTAGCCAGTCGGTATCATTTGATTTGATAAACAGTGAGTGGCCAACTTGTTAACCACTTTCCCTATCCCATCTCATCGAAAGCTTGTTTTGGCGATTTGATTCAAAAATCATACCTGATTACCCGGTTATTCGCAGTTTGCTGTATCACTATCATAGAAAAGATGTGGTTCTGAGAATGTTTTCTCCACTTCCATAGTTAAACTTTTTGAAACAACCGCTTCGCATCTACGATTGTTATAATACGACTGCGAAAAGCGAAGAAATAAAGGGATCCATCCGATAATTAGTAAGTAACCAACTTGTTAACCGGTTCTTCTGTACCACCGCAATGAAAAAAGCGCAGCATACAACACCTTTAAGCGGATTTATTTGAGAACAGATTACTTCGTATATCCATCCCTGGTTGTCAACTTTGTTAAGGGGGCCACTGAAGATTTATTCATGGAAATTACAATTTCTTTCAATTTCAGATATCTTATAGCATTATCAATCATCGCATGGAAGTCCTTTCCTTCTCTGAAAGCTGCATCTCTCACTCCTTTCTGAAATGCTGAGTGCATCCCCCCCCCCTGCTTAACTAGGATTGCTCCCATCCTTGTACTTTACGGCCATATCTGTGAACGATCCCATTCCGCGGAGACGCAGAGATAGCCAGTTTGCACTTTTACCGGCCGAGAGAGTGCCAGGCCGACTGGCACTGCCTTTCTTTTCGTCCTCTGCGCTCATCATACTGACTAGGACACCCCGCGTGCCGGGTTGTCAATGCTCCGAAGACCTATCACGCCAACCGACACAAACCCTCAAATGAAATTTGCAAAGTATTTTATGGCTCTGTGGCAATCGGTGATATTTTTCGTCTAGTCTCGAAGATTTGAACGTCTGGCATTTCCATTTCTTCTAATGTAGTTTGTTAAATAAAACACATATTCTTCACTTCCGCACTGCCGTTCAGTCCGCAAAGTGCGCTTGATTGCGAAATCGAGCTGCGGCGCGGTTGCGAGTATCCTCAGACAGGGATGTGGGATCACCCGGGCGGTGGGATCACCCGGGCACCAAAGGCCAAAAGCGCCCGGGTTATCCCACATCCTTGTCTGAGGATGTCCGAGACCGCGCCGCAGCAAGATTTCGCAATCAGGGTGCACTTTGCGGACTGAACGGCAGTGCGGAGGTGAACTGTATGTTTTGATGTCACTCACAGTTTTCTGCATTTGATTTAATTTCGGAGTACGCTCGTTTATGGGCTGAAAGTTTAACATTGTGTGCAAATCTGCAAATTTTGTGTACTTCGTTTGATAACCAACATTTTTGAAAAAGGTTTTGGTATTCATTGAAACTCACGAATTTTTTTCCTTCTGGCATTCAGACTCTTATTAACATTTAGTTCACCCTTTCCTAAACTGAGTTCTAAAATGAGGTATAATAAATAGATCGTCATTCTGCTTTGTTGATTTGCGCATTTATGAAGAAGAATAAAATTAGCGACATGACATAATGTTTAAAAATTTTGCAACGAGCTTTTCTACTCACTATGGAGTTAATTTGATGTTCAAAGGGCGAAGAAACTCAATGCCAAACTTTTCTAGAGGCAAGTTTGTATTTTTTCTCAGCTTAATAGATATGCCAAAATAACCGCTTCTACTCATTTGTTTCCTATGGCTAAAAGGCAAGGGTATTCAAGATGTTTATTCTTTGTGGGAACGTAGGAAACAGAGCACAGAACAGAGGAAGGTGCAAAAGGATGTAAGTCTTCGACGGACGATTATTACTATTGAGGTGAGTCTTTTTTACATCATGTCGAGGAATCATTTGTCTTTTTTGTCACTGCGTAATGATGTAATTGAGGTGAACGCATGGGAAAGAACGAGAAAAATCATTATACTCTGAGAGAACTGGCCGCTGTAGTACCGCAATCGTGCCGCAGTTCCCATAGTGCCACAGTCGTACCGCAATGACGATGCAGTGGGCTCGCACTTGTGTCAAATACCGCAATAGCGCCGCAACGATTGCGGTACTATTGCGGAGCTACTGCGGCAAAATTACAGCGCTGCTGAAACCCGCCTTGCCATTTATCGATTCACTTAACCCGGCTTGCCACGCTTCTCATTCACTCGTCTTCGTCTTTCAGTTCTGCTGGAACGAAAGCGTGTCTCTTGCTTTTCTCAAAAATCATTACCTCTCTTAGGGAAACACTGACACATTAATCCTCCTCAGTTGTATAAGGCTTTATGTCGACAAAGTTTTGAATCATTTTTTCTCGTGAAAGTTTAGAATAATTTTTTGAGCTTAAAGTCTCAGTCCAACCTCAGGGGTAGAATTTGATATTAAAATCCGCCCACCATGAATAGCAACCCTGCTAAGCGCGAGATCTCAATTCGATCAAATAAGTGAGAAACTACAGGTAAAAGGTCGGCTCCGCCCTATTACCCTAAAAACTTAATTAGGCGTTTTGCTCCAACTAGAGAACTAAAATCTTCGTGAACGGAAAAGTCGCTTTGTATGGCAATGCTCAAAGGCAAAACGTACAATAGCAGAACTCTGGGTTCCCCTTCCGGGATGGTGTGCGCGGTTAGGGTTTTGGGGGTATCCTGGGCGGGGTCGACATTTTCCCTGTAGTTTCTCACTTATTTGAGTAAATTGAGATTTCGCGCTTGGCAGTGTTGCTATTCACGGTGGGCGGACTACAATATTAACATTTACCCCGAGGTTGGACTGTGCCTTCAAGAAGCTTTTTGAGTTTTGAACTTTTGAGTTTTTTGAGCACATTCGGCCACACTTCCCTGAATTCACAAACCTGAGTTCTATAATATGCGCATTCTGTGTGAAGCCTAGGTCCCATAGTTCTCTCGCGTGTGTTTCCAGGTATAAGCGGATTTTTTTTTCTAAACTTTTTAGAGGCTGTGTCCACGATAGAAGAGCTTTGAAATTGTTAGGTAAGTGACTTTGCTTTCTGTTTCGTGTACTTGAAACTCTTGAAAAAATAAGGAAGTTGAATGCTCATGTTTGGATCTTACAATTTCCCGGAATAAAGAGTATTCGAAAATTCGGCAACAGTTACTTTGATACTAGAAACTATGTACAACTGCCATATGGCTTGGGCGGGGTGATCCAATGGGTCGACTGGTTCACGAGATTTTCACACGATTCCTGGCGGTTTTTCGAATTTCTTCCATCCCTACTATTCTCAGAAGGACCCAAAGCTTACGTTTCTGCAAAAAACGGGCAATTTTCTCATCGTGAGCACTGCCTTTGAATTGGATTTTGAGAAATGAATGACCATCTTACTAGCGAAGTTTACAAAGCGTATTTCGGATGTGCGGAAACGAAACGTAATGCCAGTATCTCTTGTACATCTATAGTAAAACTTTGCAGTACCACGCCCCAAGCTGCTGGTTCCAAAAAGCTCATTCATCCATTCATTGAGTACGTCGTATAAAACAGACGCTAGAAAAAGTCGCGAAACTTCAGAAAACAATAAGAATTACAAGCATATCTAAGACTTCAGTAAAATTTTAGCCATTCCCCGTTTAAATGACTTCGTAAACCTGGCAGTGAGGGTGGTTTTCCCCACGCGCAGATACGATGACCCCACTGAGTTATGAGCTTTGCTAAAACTTCACGATAAGGTAAGGGGATATCAGGAGGTATTTGGGATGTTTTGAAAAAGAAATCGGATTTGCTCAAAACTTGTATGTAAGGGTATTCTAGGGTGCCGAAAACGAATCTGGGGTCTGTTTGTCGAAATGGTAGAAGTACACCTCCTATTAGAAGTACACCTCTAATTGAAGTACAATACCGCCGCTATCCAAGGGAAAAAATGGGAAAAGTGGGCAACTAAAGCGTCTTTCGATCCCAACACGCCTCAAAGTGCTCGGTTTTTAATTTCGAAAGGACCAAAATGTTCACCGTGCCACAGTCTATCTAACTATATGAGACAAATGTGGAATTCACTGATGAAAACGCCTTCTTAATATGAAGTTAGTTATGAATTTGATAATGTTATCACAAGATAATGGGCCCATTCGATCAAAAACAACCGTACCCGATCTCTAGCATGGTCAAAATGAAAATGTATTCCGCCTTGAAAAATAATGTTGCTCTCAAATGTCGCAAAATATTATCACACTATGGACTAGATCGCAACATGCCGTACATTTCAGCGCTTTCGAAATTGAAAACGGAGCACTTTGAGGCGATTTGTGGTCGAAAGACGGTTTAGTAGCCCACTTTGCCCATTTCGCCCATTTTTTCCCTTAGATAGCGGCGGTATTGTACATCTAAAATAGAGGCCTGTGGATTAGGAGTGCATTTACCCCTAAAAGAGAAAATCCGGTATATTAATTAGGT
This sequence comes from Aplectana chamaeleonis, assembly GCA_029168955.1. Lineage (NCBI taxonomy): Eukaryota > Metazoa > Nematoda > Chromadorea > Rhabditida > Cosmocercidae > Aplectana > Aplectana chamaeleonis. Next base: position 170,755 of record JAPDOI010000826.1, on the reverse strand, counting down.
GTTGCAAGCGAAGGGTTTACTCTTCTTCGGTAGCTACTCCCCTAAGTTGCCTTCATTAATTTGAATATTCACTCCACTAGGATGATGCCAAGTCTATTCACTCTCTGGTCCCTTGCCAAAGATTTTCTCACTTTGAGACGACACCCACCGCGTCGCTCGTTGCTGGAAGTATGCACTAGGCCTCACGAAGGCATTTTTCAGACGAGCTGACCGACGACTGAGAGGCAGCTAACTGGAATATTGTTCCCAATTGGGCTGATATTCGTCGTAATCTATTCACGAATCCAAAAAACCTTCGCGGCGGCCGGTCAACATGCCCACCAGCCGCGTGGGTAAGCAGTCTCATTCGGATAAACCTGAATTACTCTGTGGAAGCAAAACAAATTTTATTAATTCTACTGTGACAAAAAATTGAGTGTAATCGTTCCATACCAAAAGTAAATAGACTTTCAAAATAGACACAAGTTCATCGGAGAATAGATATGCAGGAACAAATAGCTGCATGTAATACCATGTAGCTGTGCTTTCTCGTGAACTATAGTGCCAACGTAACTACACAGCACGTATTCGTGGTTTAGGCAGCCGATTATTTGGCGTCTAGTGTGTGGATATTGCTACTGAAAGTGAATTAAATCTATGGGCCACGGGAAGATACTTTATTCAGTAGAGATTGTGTAAGAATCAAGAAGACGTGGCCAATAATGACTTAGTGATAGCAGAAATGGCTTGGAAACAAAATTATACGCTCAGCAGGAGCGCCAAAGCTGAGACGAAGGCGCTATTGCGGTACGATTGCGGGGCTATTGCGGCAAGGTCGTGGCTGCCCGCAATCGTACCGCAATAGTGCCTCTGCGGTGCCGGCCGGCGCCGCAGAGGCACGATTGCGGTACGATTGCGGTACGATTGCGGGCAGTTCTCTCAGAGTAAGGCGTTCCCTCCTCAAATTGAATTCTTAAGATTAACTAAATCGTAATCAGACACCTATCGCGATTACCCATAGAGACCATCGCCTACTCAATTTTCTCCCATCTTTATGCAGTATTAATGCACAAAAACGAGAGTTATGATGAAGTTTCTTCGAAGTTTCCAAAAAAAGTCCTTCGGAGGATTGTTGGACGGAACCCTTCTAACACAACCTTTGAAAACCGAATTGATTACTTTTTTTCTTTGGAAATTCGAAGGATCCAGCGGAATTCAGAAGGAAAAAATAAGCAAGTAACGCGAATGAAACAGAAATAAAAATGTGCGATTTATATGCGTCCCGAAATTTACTCCTTCAAAAAAATATGGACCAATTTTCGAACGAAATTTCCTGAAATTTCGCTTTCTCGAAAGTTCTCCAAAATTGTAAGACTATAATACGTTGGTGCATTGTACAAGGAATACGTAAATACATTGGAAAAAGAAAATTGACGTAGTATCATGAATTTTTTCCATTAGAAACGGTGACAAAAAAAACAAAATGCGGAAAAAGGAGGGTGTGTGAAGAAAAGCACACAAAAACGTTGCCCTTTGCCTTTAAAAGTAATAATTTCGAGGAAACAAATGTTTACGTTAAGTTAAATAAAAAATAATGTCGGTTGACTACTGCATCCTGTTTCTTTTTTACTTTCTTATGTGCGTTTCATCATTCTTGCCCCCGCCGGGGCAGCCTCTGCCCCAGCCTCCGAGCCGGGGCAATCAGGACACTGCCCCTGCCCCGGTGGCTTAGCATAGCGATTTCGCTGCCCTGTGTGCCCCGCGCCTTCCCAAACCCCGACATTCGCGTTGACGCATCCGGCCCCTGATAGCAGCGCAGAGGCGGTGGCGACTAGAGTTTGGTATTCGAATGATTTTGAAAAAACGAATGAATCAAAGTTTCTGCGGATCGCTGATACCTGTTCTTTGTTTCTTAAATTCCAAGCATCACCCTAGGTGATAAGCTCTAATAAGCGAACAGAAGGCGGAGTTTTAGCAGCGAGTGAAGCCGAAACTGTCAAATATTCAAAATTTATCCGAATAATTTTAAATAATTGGTGAATGTAATTTCATCAATGAACAACATACTCTTTCACCAGTTATTGGAAGCTTTGCCCTTGTTATGGTACACGGCAACGAAAAAAGGCGGTGGTGCCGTTGCGAACTTCTAGTAATATACTTAAGACTTTTTGCTGTATCAATCAGGTATCAATCAAATTTCCGAAACAGAAAAATTTATCGGTGAGTTTTAATTTCCACTAACACGACTATAGCTGTGGAAGCAGTGAAAAATAAGCATAACTCACCGGTACCACATCTGATCTGGAAGAGTGATTGATACAGCAAAGACTACACTATACTGACAATAAGAGAAGTACGCAACCACACCAGCGCCTTTTCTTCGTAGCCGTGGACGATAGTGTATCTCAAATCTGTGGAGCCATGACGTACAGCTGTAACTCTTCACTTTGCGGAATACCTCTGAGGATAGCGTTGTGATCAGCGCGAAGCTGTCTCCAAGGCAAGCAGCAGAACTGGAAAACAATTCTGAGGTTGGGCCGTGCCTTCGAAGTTACATCACAACTTGTGAATATCTTTCGAATTTCTCTCTTTCTTGAAGATGGTTTCACGCTGATTCGAACGATATTTATGGAGTTGTGCAGAAGTCCCTGAGAACGGAGTTGTGGTCCCTCAAAAGTTGCTTGAAGGCAGTGTTCACGAAAAATTTCACTTCCGATATCTGCACGGTTTACGGAAGGTCTGATGCCCTATATAGCAAGGCATGCTCAAAAAGGACACAAAAGACGCGTTTTTGAGCCAAAATAGGCCCTCTCTTGTTTACGTTGATTTTTGAGCGTGGAGGAATTGACCGCTGGAAGAATGACGCCTATCAGTGTAATGAAGCAAATGGCTCACTTACCAGCACTTCCTTCACTTGATCATTCCTATAATCTGAGACTTCATTTGTTCCTTTTGAGGGGCGGATCTGGGGCACGGGGCGTGTCTGGGGCACCAAAACGCTTGTTTGCAGCCGTTGTTTTGCCGCTTCTGGCTTCACGAGGATAATCATCGTGAACACTGCCTTCAAAATTCAGCGGCGAAAGCGTATTAGGCGAATTTTCCGAGTCCTGTATTTCCGTAATTCGCCCCCGATGTATGAGATCAAACATGAATGAAGGAAGAGAGACTGAATCATGGAAGAACGGGACACTAGCAGAAAGCTATCGCTCATATCGTCACTGTTAAAGGCAGTGTTCACGATGAAAATTGTTTTCCTGTTTTCCCGCCTATCTTAAAAACGGCCCCACGCTGATTCCAACGATGTCTCTGAAATCGTACAAGACCTTCTGGGAACGGAGTTATGGTCCCTCAAAACTTGAGCTAAGGAAACATGGTGGACGAGTTGTCCAAGGCTTGTAACTTGCGTCTTTTGCAGCCGATCTATGCGAGCTGACCTGAGTAAAGAGAGAAGTTGAGAATGAAGGGAAGAACGGGGCTAATGACTGGAAATAATCGCTCATCTCACGATCTCGAGCATTCATTTGTTTACGTCGGTGGGCGTGTGATGCGCTTTTGAGGTTTGCCTTGCGCTCGAAATGGCAACTTCAGGCTCTTTTGGAGCTTTTCCTGGCTCGTTTTCATGCGTTCTTTCGACGTCAACGTTACATTGTGCCCCTCCACTACCCATTCCTGGTGGAAACTGAAACACATTTTTTATCGTGAACACTGCCTTTAAGTGGAAAACCGTCTAAGGGGGCGCTCAAGGGAGGCTTATTTCTGTACTTCGCTTTTCGGAACTTTTGAACTATGTTATGCGTTCAACACACAAGGAACTTACGTCTGGGTACCGAAACACCGATATATTCGCAGTAGCCGAAAAAAAAACAAAAAAACTGACGTGTAACGTACAGTTTGCCGCAATGTTAAAAGACTATGGTGCAGTTGCGGTCGACACACTAATACTTCGAATAAAAACCTGGCACCCGGCCAGATTTCGTCATTGATCGACAGCACAGCCGATTTTCTGGGTAAGTCACGGGTTTTCTATTATTTACACGCTTGGTTCTGCTTTGATTTTGACTCCATCAATATTGCGAGTAGGGGTTTTCTTAGTGGGTGAGGGAATTTGCCGTGTGTTCGAGCTTGATAGTAATTTTTCCACATAAAAATTAAAAAACGGCAAACTCGCACTAAGGAAAGCCCCTATTTGCAATACTTAAAGAGCCAGAAACAAAAAAAAAGCAGAACCAAATAAGAAAAAAGGACAAAAATCATAACTCACCCATAAAATCAGCTGTGTTATCGATGGCAAAAAGGCAGGTTTTCAACAGTAGTTTTAGTGTGTCGACCGCGACCGCACCACATTCTTTTAACATTGCATTACACTGTATATCCGCCATCTGTTCATCAGTCCCATATGAAGTAAAACTAGTGGAATTGAAGGCAGGGTTCGCGATAAAATCGGTTGTTGCGCTATCCTCATGGAAAGCTAGAACTGGCCATCACAAATGTGAAAATAAATGAAAAATTGCAGAAAAAACGCTCCGAAACGAGTTATCGCTTGGTGTCAACCCGCCTCCAATTATCGGAATTTCTATAATATCCTGTCTTGCCAATTTTTATTTTGCTTCTAAAGCGATTTCTGAGCATCTGTGGTTAGTACTGACTACGCTACCAGCAAAATAAGCGGCGGATAAACAAGCATTAAGGAAAATCTCGTTAATTAGGGGGCCGACCGACACCAGTTATTAGCCGGTATTCCTTGTTTTCGAGAGTTTTTCTCTCAAACTTCCGGGTTTTCTCACTTTTTTACTTTTGTGATGATCAAATCTACATTCTCATGAAGAGAACTCAAAAATCGTTCTTATCGCGAACCCTGCCTTTAAGTGGTTTTCCGTAGTTAGGCTTCATGTGACACTTCATATAATCCTTTGTAAGGTGTTGGAAGGCTTCGGAAACATGCTCGAAAAGTTCTGAGTTGAAGTGTTAACCCCAGCACACCCCAGGTTCAGAAAGTGTTTTGTTTATGGTTGAGCAACTTTGATGCCAACATTTTTACCCTCGTTCAATTTACACATTTACACACCGCATGGGATCACAGAGCTTGGGATCTGAGTTCCAGATGCCCGTGGAAGAAATCTGACTAACGCGAGTAGAAACATAAATGACATGGGAGGAATATGAGAAAAAGGTCATCAAATTTTAATATCAGCTCCTATCGTTCGTGTCCTGCAATCAGTCGGCCGCTGCGCTGCTATCAGACGAAGAATCATTCGATAGATATTCATGACCCATTAGATTAAGAGGGGTACACAAAGAAAGATGAGCGCATGATCTACTCGTCTTCTCTTGAATAAATAAGTCCCACGGAGAATAGCGAATTGTGTTTCCGCATTGCAATCAAGAATGTACTTATGCAGATCTTGTCAGTACAAAGTTTCTACGAAGTCTGAACCTAGTCCCATAGTTAGTAGAAGTCTATTATCAGAAATTATCTTGATGCGATTTCGACGCTATCACTTTGATTGTATGTATTCACGGAAACTTCCGATTTACGGAAGAATTTTCGTAATTCGTAAAGCGTAATCACGCTTCTGAAAAAACACCTTACAAGGGAGGACATTCCGGGCAGGAGACGTCCTGAAAATAAGTTCTTTTGAGAGTTGTGGGGAAAAGATTTAACAATAATTCTAACTAGCTTTAACTTCCTATTCGAAGCAGCTGGAGTGAGTTCATATGCTCGGAACACATTCATTTACAGCAAAATTGCCCTATACAAGGTTTGACGGTTTGATTCCGGCTCATTCGTGAGATATAAGCCGTTTCAAGCGCCCCGTGCCTTCTGTTCCTGTAATGTCTTGATTGAAGTTGCAATAGATGGCGAGCAAAGTTGGCCGAGGGAATAATGCTGTGGAATACATCACGACGAAGAAGTGCTGGGGGTTGTGGGTTCGATTCTTGCCATGCATACCCTTACAAATTAGTTTTGTAATTATTCGATTGTTTATCCATGAGTTTTCTCTTTCACATTTTCACTAGCCTTTTTTCGATCTCATTGGATTTACAATCTCTATCACGTGAAACCCTGTAATATATGAGGATTTCCTCACCTTAATCCTAAGATTAGTATTCTGACTTTCTTGCTGTAGGATTCCGATTTCATAGAGAAATATTGTGATGTGAGCACCATCTAACTCTGTATTATTTCACTAAAGTAAAGAAAAACACATGTTTCGAGTACATAAGAGTCGTTTACGAATCAGAGTAGAGAAGGTGCTGCCATTGTAAGATGCAAAGCGGTGAGCCGTTATTTCGAAATTATCAATAGGGCCGCAGTTTTCATTTTGAAAAGGAGACAATCGTTTGCCCAATACATCTGTGCTAACCCTTCATCGAGAACTTCTAAACTTGGTTCGATCGCGCAGAATTTTTTTTCTTCGATTCTGTGGAGTTCGAGGGTGAGTGATTACGGCGAAAAAAGTCGAATTTTTCCCATACTGATCCAAACAAAATATTTTCGAGTATACGGTTGCCAGTTGTAGTAGCCAGCCAATTTACGCTTCTGAAAAATCAAAAGCACAGTCATGGTGGCCTTGAAGGAAATGCGTCCACTGATTCTCCTTGTATTTCCAATTTTCCAGGCTACCTGAAGGCCCGCAGAGAACATAGAGTAATGTTACTCTATACATCTCCCATAACTCTCAAGAGGACTTTTTCAGGCTTCACTTAGCCCGGAAGGACCTTCTTTGTTAGGCCTCTCTCAGAGTGCGATGGGACGCGATTGAGTAGAAACCTCTCACATCGATCCGGTCGCCTCGAAAGGTGCTGGAATCGCGCAGTTCGGCGACTCGATTCCTCAATCGCATCGCTGTTCATCGCATGGCGACTCGATGATCTCATCGCAACACACATGATCGCGTCACATTTCGATCGCACTCTGAAGGGGACTTACCATCCACGCCAACGGAGAAAAGCGAATACGCCGTTGCGTATTTTCACAAAGCATGTTGTAGAGTACTTGCATTCATTTTAGTCTGGGGCGGTAGTAATCTGGCTTAATATGCAACTTAAATCTCAAATTTGAGTTGCATCTTATCTTCAATCTTACACAAAGTCAAAAATGCTGGTTGTGACCCGGGAATGCCCTCATAGAAGCGCCATTTCTTAATGAGCAACTTTGTTCCAAATCAGCGACACTTCATCTTCAAATTTATAGATGACTTTGATTGGGAACATCAGCGACAGGTGGCTGTCGCTGATCGCAGGGTGGCCAGAGCACAAGAAACAGTGCAGCGGCGAGGGAGACATAGATTTCAATTGGACCTGAGCAAAGAGTCCTCCGAGTACATTTAAAACTCCCGTTTAAATTTTGAGATTGAGGTAAACCAAGACAGCTAGAGGTGAAATAAGGCTTTTTCCTTTTGAGGCGGAGCTATATTTTGTTAAAACGAAGGAAATTGAAAAAATTGTTGAAAACGGGTTCGATTTCTCGAAAAAGGGAATCTTGTTTCACATTCAGTTTTCTCTTCAAATTTTCAAAACGTAGGCGTACTCAAAGTTGAAATTGCCACTTATGGATATGGCTTGCAACCACTTTTTCCCCGGAATCGCTTTGGTTTTGAGATGAACTCCGTTTGCAATCAATTCACTGAAACGTCGCGCGCGCCGGACCTGCGGCAAGAAACATCGCGCGCGCGCCATACCTGCGATGAAGCGTTTCGTATCAATTGCACAAGTAATCGAGAAGCATTTTCTATACTTTTTTTCCTGAAATGAATGGCTACGGAGCGAACGTCAATAGATGAGAGTTTCTAGGCTGCTTCTAAATCTTTCAGCTAATGAGCTAGGAAACCAATGTGACAAGAAGACATTTCAAGTGCCAATAGGTATCTTCACATCGCCTTAGCTGTACACAATTTATTGAAGGAGCATATGTATTGCTCCCGTAATGCATTAACATTTGGAACTCAAAGTTTGAAGTCGGTGGGCCGCCGTCGTCGTTTTAGCAGATAAATTGCAGGGAAAAAATCTGCTTTAGTAATGAAACATGCTCTCGCAAAGTTGTCCCAAAATTTGTGTAACATAATGTACAATAATATGCTTCGAAAATTAGGGAAAAGCTCAAATCAAGAAACTCACGAGAATCGGACTGTTTTTTTGCCCCAAGCTGGGCTGCCATTTTTTTCAAAAGGTGGCTTCTGTACCTTGGCTATCTAATATTGAACAGAACGCAACATTTCAATGATAAGCAAGCAAAAAAAAAGTTCCAATAGATCTCTCTATTATCCAAAAATTAATCGAAAGTTCGGCTTTGAGAATTGGAGAAAACTTCGAGCCACCTTGGAATTGAACATAAGCCTGATTTTTGAGTTTAATCGTCAATTCAAAAAAAATCTAGCTGACTCATTCGGAGCTATCATTCACTTATAGTATTCGGAAAGAACAATTCCGAAAAAGCAGTTTATCCAAAAAAATCTTACAGGCTTTTCAATTCGTTGATTCAAAATCTTCGAATGCTCTTGTTAAGTGAGCGATTTGCCATTCCGCCAAATACGGGCGGTGGATCGAACCCCGGCTGTGTAGTTGTCATGCTTTGCCTTTATTGGCGAGTAACCTCATCCCCTTTATCAGCGAGCGACTGCTGGGCGCAATGGCGTAGTGCAATGTCGCGCTGCTCTCGTAACATCGAATGGATAGGCGTGGTTCGCAGCCTGTCGTCTCTACTAGTTTTGCCAACAACTTGACATGTGCTCATTTACATTGCGATGGTTCTTCATTTGGACAGCCATTACCTCCACATTTATGGAAGATGCTCATTACTCTTAATTCTGACTTAAGGGCAAACTACTACCGCCCCTGACGAATTCACACAAAAACATTATCAATATACCGAAAATCTCCAGCACAGATACACGTAGGAATAACAAGAACAATGAATTTTTCCCTGTTATTTCCCTTTGTTGTGAATTCTCATGTTTTTCTTGTTATTCCTGAGTGTGATAGAGGCTTTAGATGTATCGATAATGTGTGGTGCGGGGAGAAAACTTACCGTTTATCTACGTTTCCGATGACTTCTTTTTCCTTCGAAATTCGAAAAAGATGCAATTTTGCCGTCGATTATTGCGCAACTTACAATATGCTCAGTAGAAATAAGCAATCGCACAACCGCCTTTTTCGGTTGACGAGGACTGTAACTCACAAAATAGGAGATTGTAATCATGCACACGCTGGCGGGCCTCAAACTGTAAGTCCCTCGTAAATTTCTAGCTTACCCGTTAATATAAGATCTCCGACTGTCATATTCAATATGAATAAATGCATCGTGTCTCCACTTCGCTTGAATAACTTTACTGCACAAAATATGACCATGACGTTAAACACCGTAGCTGCCATACTAGCAGCCAGAAGCAGGTCATCAGTCTGTAAACTTTAGAAAAATAAACAATATCTTACTCAGAATGCCATTAAAGGCAGCATACACGCTCACAAACACGGTGGAAATTACAGCTCGTACCATGTCGTCAACGACGTTCGAAGCGCCAGAAACCATCCAGGATGACAATATTTGGGCAGTCCTGTCTTGCACGCCCGTATTTTCCTCCCCCGTCGAGTAACAGAGTGAGAATTGATACATGAGAAAACAAGTGATAATTGAGAGTGATAGCACTATCAATTGGTGGTGCACGAGGGAAACAGCTTGATTTACTTGAATATAACATGTCTGCATACCGATTAACTCTCGTCCACTTTCGAGAATACTTCGGCTGACTTTTTAAAATGGAGGATTCCATCGGTGAACAAACATGTTATATTCAGGTGAATCAAGCTGTTTCTCTCGTACACTCCCTTTCTATAGTGCTGTCACTCTGAGTTAGCACATGTTTTCTCAAGTTTAACTTTTGATTCTGTTAAGGCTCATTCATAGCAGGTCGCTTCGTCTAGTCGCGGCACTGCCAACAGTTACAAAACCCATCGTGCCAACAGTACTAAGCCGCGACGGTTTGGAACACTTTGCAGTTTCAGTCGCGATCGCCGAGCGACTGGGGTATTTCATAGCTGGTCGAAGCGACCTGCTTGATTTTGTTAGGTCGCTTCAACTAGTTGAGTCGCTTCCATGATGGAAGCGACTCGTCTAGTCGAAGCGACTAGTCCGCAATCTTTCGTCACAACCTTGTGTATGTGGCGCGAAATTGCAGGCTTCACAGTTCACCAACATAAAAGACGGCATATGAAAGGGAAAAGCGTGTGTTTATGACACATTTACGATGATAGAGATGAGAAAATATAATAAGGATACCGAGAAATCACAATGTATGCAGAGCTTCTAGCAATTAGTAACTTTAATAGTAGTTTTGAGTTTTTTCTCGAGCAAATTGCACCCCCATCCTTTTTATTGGAACCATTAATTGTTTGAAAACTATGCAAAACTATTTTATTTGAAAAGGTAAGGGCAACAATGTCACAAAAATAAGTAGAAATGCTGAGGAAAATGCTTTTTTTGATTCTTGCCGCAATCGTCCGCAATTGTCCGTCTATTTCACACGAAATTTCGTCCGACCGAGCGATTTGAAATCGCTGAACGGAGCGATTTCAAATCGCTTCGTCCAGCGATTTCAGATAGTGGCAGTATTGTTGGTCGCTTCAACTTGAAGTCGAGGCGACCAGCTATGAATGAGGCTTTATTCGAAGGGGTAGGAAAATACGAACATGCAAGACAGGATTGTTAAAATATTGTCATCATGAATGGTTTTCAGCGCTTCAAAAGTCTTTGACGACATGGTAGGGGCCGTGCGGGCCCTTTTATGCTGTTATATCGACCACGTTAGTGAGCGTGTATGCTGCCTTTAATTCAGTTGATTTTCGAAAGAAATTAGAAGGAAGAAAAAGTTTTGTGTGTGCTCTTCACTGAATGCGATTCCTTTCTAATAATTGATTTTTTCCAGCAACTTTCCTAAACTGTCCGTAAATGTAGGATAAACAACTGTCGCAGCTTTACTTGAAGTCATCATTTCATAAGTCGCACTAAGATTCAGCACGTGACAACATCCAAGAATTTGTAACCGCTTTTGGTCATATCACTGTGTCGGAATGTATATTTTTCGAAGACAATTTTCGAGATTAGCTCAAGTCAATGGCTGTGGGGGAAGGCTCGTTTGTTATGCTCGTCCGAGAGCGGCACATGCGACGGCCGCTCGCCACATGGGACGCTATTCTCATTCGGACACACTTTATGCTACTGTGTTTGTAAATATGCTAGCGCCCTTGCGCCATCTTCGGAACATATATACAAGAAACCATGAGAAAACGAAAAAACAACAGAAAACTGTGTAATAGGTGAGAACTCAACCGTGTACATGAAAATCAAGAACACTTGATCATTGTAGCACTCCTGCACTGCTAGAGCTGTTGTTGTATTTGTCACTGACAACGGATGTGAGACGTTTTCGACCTCATTCTCGACTTCTTTTATCAATTCCATTATCGTTCCAGTCCCATTAGCAGCTGAAATATCGTATTATATCTCACTAATATCTGACTGCTTTCGTTTTCGGTCTTCTAGAGAATGCGAGGGAATATTCGCATGGTAGTACAGGGTGTTTCATAATTATTGACGAGCAAATATTGAAGTGTTTTTCGAACGTCTCACTGGATTTCGAGAACAAAAATGGATTTCGAGAACATCTACTCATACAAGTTTCAACACATAAGAGTGGCCAGATCTGGAAATATCCGCCATCTGTTCGAATACCGGCTCGGAGTCGTCTTGGAAAGAAATCGAAGCTGTCACAGAGGTGGTCTTCTTTCATTTCATCGAAGGCTCCCTTGAATACAGCTTTCCAGTAGACTAATTTTGTATGTCGAGATTCACAGACCTCAGACTTGATCACGGTCACCACTAACTGGGGACTGGCCTTCAGACCCCGCGACGTTTTGGAAAAAGTCCCAGTGAAAGTTGTGAAGCATGAATAAAGTAACAGAAATGTATGCAGGGTTTTCTCAACGCAGTTTTTGGGAGGTCAAAAAATGACGAAAACTGAATAAACCTCACTGAAAATTTCTCAGTCAGAGCAGATGGACCGAAAATAACTGCTAAGTACGCTTAAGGTTATCACGAAATTAGCATATACAAAGGTTGGCGCCTTGACTTTGGCTCATTCTGGGGGTGGTGGCCATCGTGTATCCCGACCAGGGATGTGCGGGAATTGCCGTTTGCCGTTTGTCGTTTGCCGGCCATGTTTGGGACTTTTCTGCCGTTTGTCGTTTGCCGAAATTTTCGTTAATTTTCCGGCAAAACTCCGCAAAACATTGGAAGTAAACGCCGTCTATGCTCGCGGCTATGTGGGCACTAGGGGTAATCCGATTATGCGTTGTTCGCTCAACCGTTATCCGGGGTTTTGAGTTATCTGGGGTGGTAGTAAATCTGTTTGAAATCGCGAGTTAACTCGCGGTAAGTTCGCGGTAAAATCGCCGTAAACTGCAGCTAAACGCGAGCTTTTTATTTGAAGATTTCCAGGAAGGGAACTCGCATGCCACGTTATGAGATCCTAGATACGCAGTGTAAAAAAAATCCTTAAAAAATTGGTCTATTCTGTCTTTTCTGGAAAAAATATTGATTTAGAAAAAAATTCTGAAGATTTTTCAAACTTCTCAGCTCGCAGTAAGTTTGCGCAAAACTTCAAGTTAACGCGAGCTGAGAGAAAAATTGGAACTAGTATGTGAATGAGGAGAAAGATGAATAGTTTTCAAAAAGTTCGCGGAGAACTTCTCTTAAGGTATCCATCTTTTTCTTCATTCATAATCTATTTCTATTTTCTCTTTCAGCTCGCGTTATGTTGCAGTTTTGAGCGAACTTAACGCGAGATCACCACCCAGTTGTATTATGACTCATTTCATACGAGTTACTCGCAGTCATTTGTAGTTTTATCAGAGCGCGGCTACCGGTCGCGGAGCCGCGGAGGCACCACCGCGGAACCGTAGCTGCACAACTGCGGAGCCGCAAAGGCACTACCGCGGAGCCGTAGCTGCACAACCGCGGAGCCGCAAAGGCACTACCGCGGAGCCGCAGCGGCACTACCGCGGGGCCGCCACGACATTGCCTCCGCGAAAGTGCCGTTTCGGTGCCTGTAGGAGCAGAAGCCCGAAGCACTTCTCACGACGTCTCGATGACGTCATCAGAAGCCCGGAGCAGTTTTCAAGACGTCGCGATGACGTCATCAGAAGCCCGAAGCACTTTTCACGACGTCCCGATGACGTCATCAGAATCCCGGAGCACTTTTCACGACGTTTCGATGACGTCATCAGAAGCCCGGAGCACTTTTCACGACGTCGCGATGACGTCATCAGAAGCCCGAAACACTTTTCACGACGTCCAGATGACGTCATCAGAAGCTCGTAGCACTTTTCACAATGTTTCGACGACGTCATCAGAAGCCCGAAGCACTTTTCATGACGACCCAATGACGTCATCAGAAGCCCGAAGCACTTTTAACGACGTCCCGATGACGTCATCAGAAGCCCGAAGCACTTTTCACGACGTCGCGATGACGCCATCAGAAGCTCGTAGCACTTTCGACGACGTCCCGATGACGTAATCGGAAACCCGAAGCACTTTTCACGACGTCCCGATGACGTAATCAGAAGCCCGAAGCACTTTTCACGACGTCCCAATGACGTCATCAGAAGCCCGGAGCACTTTTCACGACGTCTCGATGACGTCATCAGAAGCCCGAAGCACTTTTCATGACGTCCCAATGACGTCATCAGGAGCCCGAAGCACTTTTCACGACGTCCAGATGACGTCATCAGAAGTCCGAAGCACTTTTCACGACGTCCAGATGATGCCATCAGATGCTCGTAGCACTTTCCACAACGTCCGGATGACGTCATCAGAAGCCCGAAGCACTTTTCACGACGTCCCGATGGCGTCATCAGAAGCCCGGAGCACTTTTCACGACGTCCCGATGACGTCATCAGAATCCCGGAGCACTTTTCACGACGTTTCGATGACGTCATCAGAATCCCGGAGCATTTTTCACGACGTTTCGATGACGTCATCAGAAGCGCGAAGCACTTTTCACGACGTCGCGATGACGTCATCAGAAGCCCGAAGCACTTTTCACGACGTCCAGAAGACGCCATCAGAAGCTCGTAGCACTTTCCTCGACGTCCCGATGACGTCATCAGAAGCCCGAAGCACTTTTCACAATGTCTCGACGACGTCATCAGAAGCCAGAAGCACTTTTCATGACGACCCAATGACGTCATCAGATGCTCGTAGCACTTTCCACGACGTCCGGATGACGTCATCAGAAGCCCGAAGCACTTTTCACGACGTCCCGATGGCGTCATCAGAAGCCCGGAGCACTTTTCACGACGTCGGGATGACGTCATCGCGACGTCGTGAAAAGTGCTCCGGGCTTCTGATGACGTCATCGAAAAGTCGTGAAAAGTGCTCCGGGATCCTGATGACGTCATCGAAACGTCGTGAAAAGTGCTCCGGGATTCTGATGACGTTATCGGGACGTCGTGAAAGTGCTCCGGGCTCTGATTACGCCATCGGGGCGTCTGAAGTGCTTCGGGCTTCTGATGACGTCATCGAAACGTCGTGAAAGTGCTAAAGGGATTCCGATGACGTCATCCGGGACATCGTGGAAAGTGCTACGAGCTTCTGATGGCGTCATCGCGACGTCGTGAAAAGTGCTTCAGACTCTGATGACGACATCGGGACGTCGTTAAAGTGTGCTTTGGGCTTCTGATGACGTCATTGGGTCGTCATGAAAGTGCTTCGAGGCTTCTGATGACGTCGTCGAGACATTGTGAAAGTGCTGCGAGCTTCTGATGACGTCATCTGAACGTCGTGAAAGTGTTTCGGCTTCTGATGACGTCATCGCGACGTCGTGAGAAGTGCTCCGGGCTTTCTGATGACGTCATCGAAACGTCGTGAAAGTGCTTCGAAATTCTGATGACGTCATAGGGACGTCGTGAAAAGTGCTTCGGCTTCTGGTGACGTCATCGCGACGTCTTGAAAAGTGCTCCGGGCTTCTGATGACGTCAACGGGACGTCGTGAAAAGTGCTTCGGGCTTCTGATGACGTCTTCGGGACGTCGTGAGAAGTGCTTCGGGATTCTGATGACGTCATCGGTGTCGTCCTCGACGACCTCTGCTCCGCTCACATGGTGGGCGGGGCTAACGGTAAAGAGGGTTGTGCGGCTCTTTGTATTACTCTCGCTTCAAGTTGTGCTATTAAGAGGTACCTTCCAGGGACCTCTGACTGCTGCTCGTCATAAATCCACTGAATCACCTCTCGTTTACATTGCATCTTTCGGGTCAAATCCCCGAGTCTTCTCGCACCCACGAACAGTTTGGTGCATCGGCCTAACAGCCAATTCTCCCGCGTCAGAGTGTGACAACTCTGGGGCCTGGAGTGAAGACAGCTCCTCCGCGAGCACATTTTTTTTCGGTCTACACCAAGACCAGATTTGTCCCATCCTTGGGAGAATTAGCTTCCGAACTCAGTGTACTTGAAGCTCAGTTGTGTGAATCCCTCACACAAACTATATTTTTACATTCCGGAGGTCTCGCTACAAAAAAGATGGCGCTGCACTTCCACAAAAGACCAATTACCCTCAGTGCAACGTCACTGAAGAATCTCGTCTCCAGGTATCAGGAGTACACAAACAAGGTAGATTATCCTACCATAGACGAAGAAAGCTATGAAAAGTGCAGATCAACCATTGCACTACTACAAAGCAGCGTAAAACAGGTCAGAGAGGGAAGAGATAACCTCCAAACACTTTACAACGAAATTCGCGATGAGTATAAAAACTGTAAAAATAAGTCAGAAAGGAAGGACTTGATGCTAGAGATTGAACAGATTGAAGAGGACTCGAAACTTGTAGAAGCAATAGCTGAGGCTAACGATCTATTGTTCATGCTCACAGCACGACTAGACGAATCAAAATGCATTCGCGACAGAATGGACGTTAAGCTAGGCTACATACCACAAGGGTCTCAAAGGAGGATAAGTACGAGTTTCTTTGCTCAAGAACTAGAAGAAAATCAAAATGAGGATCGTGGACAAAGCACTTCCCAGCAAGGAAGCGAAACCACACCCTCTTCTAGTAACTCTGCAAGCACAGTAACAGATCAAGAATCATATCGGTCAATAAAACCCCCCAGAGCAACTTTGCCGAAATTTTATGGCAGCTCAGAGGATTTTCCAGAGTATTGGGCCATTTTCGAGACTCTCGTTCATAAAAGTAGAGAACTTGATGTTATGGAGAAAATTCTGCTACTAAAAGAGAGCTTGAAAGGCAGAGCGCAAACCTCAATAAAAGGAATAAGACTCGTTCCAGAAAATTATGACTGGATAATTCGGACATTAAAAAAGAAAACTACTGCGATCAGTCAACAAATAGATCACAAGTAGTGCAGGGGTGGTGAATTTAAGACCAGTTAATGATTTTGGAAACAATTGCTCATCGGTTTTCGATCAAATCCAGGTGCTAGTCAATCAAATGGTATCTGCTGGTTATGATGTGCGCAAAACTTGCGATCCTATGTGGTGTGAGACAATATTATCCAAGTTTCCACGAGAAGTCGTAAAACCTGTATTGCTAACAAGCCAAGCAGAAGACAAACAGACAGTCGAGGCTCTTATGGGTCAGCTGAAAAAAGAGATTGCCGCCAAGGATTATGTCGACAACAGACTTGGCCAAAGGCAGAATCATAAAAATAGCACATCAAAGGACAATCATACTCATCCAAGACCCACTTCTGGCAACAGTTGCCTTTTCTGCCAGAAGGGCAATCATGCCTCAATGACTTGCCGCACAATCACAGACCAGGCGATTCGTAGAAAAATGTTAACTGAGGGTCATAGATGTTGGAAATGTTGCTCGTCTAACAACAGTAGTTTTGAATGTCTTAAATCTGACTGTCCCCAATGTGGGCAAAACACCACGTAACTTTGTGTTTCAAAAAGGATTCAAACTCTTCAGGGAATCCTAATCATTCTTGGAACAGTAATCAAAGAAATACCAGCGGTGGTCCAAACAATCCCAGACCAGCCCAAGTACCAAGGACAGCAGACGCAATTTTTGTGTATATTAATGTATTGTTTTGTATTGTGGCCGCGCCGGGAGTGTCGTCCTCGACGACCTCTGCTCCGCTCACATGGTGGGCGGGGCTAACGGTAAAAAGGGTTGTGCTGCTCTTTGTATTACTCTCGCTTCAAGTTGTGCTATTAAGAGGTACCTTCCAGGGACCTCTGACTGCTGCTCGTCATAAATCCACTGAATCACCTCTCGTTTACATTGCATCTTTCGGGTCAAATCCCCGAGTCTTCTCGCACCCACGAACAATCGGGACGTCGCGAAAAGTGCTTCGGACTTCTGATGACGTCATCGGGACGTCGTGAAAAGTGCTCCGGGCTTCTGATGACGTCATCGAAACGCCGTGAAAAGTGCTCCGGGATTCTGATGACGTCATCGGGACGTCGTTAAAAGTGTTTCGGGCTTCTGATGACGTCATCGCGACGTCGTGAAAAGTGCTCCGGGCTTCTGATGACGTTATCGAAACGTCGTGAAAAGTGCTCCGGGATTCTGATGACGTCATCGGGACGTCGTGAAAAGTGCTTCGGGCTTCTGATGACGTCATCGCGACGTCTTGAAAAGTGCTCCGTGCTTCTGATGACGTCATCGGGACGTCGTGAGAAGTGCTTCGGGCTTCTGATGACGTCATCGGGACGTCGTGGAAAGTGCTACGAGCTTCTGATGGCGTCATCTGGACGTCGTGAAAAGTGCTTCGGGCTTCTGATGACGTCATCGCGACGTCGTGAAAAGTGCTTCGCGCTTCTGATGACGTCATCGAAACGTCGTGAAAAGTGCTCCAGGATTCTGATGACGTCATCGGGACGTCGTGAAAAGTGCTCCGGGCTTCCGATGACGCCATCGGGACGTCGTGAAAAGTGCTTCGGGCTTCTGATGACGTCATCGCGACGTCGTGAAAAGTGCTCCGGGCTTCTGATGACGTCATCGAAATGTCGTGAAAAGTGCTTCGGGCTTCTGATGACGTCATCGAAACGTCGTGAAAAGTGCTACGGGATTCCGATGACGTCATCGGGACGTCGTGGAAAGTGCTACGAGCTTCTGATGGCGTCATCGCGACGTCGTGAAAAGTGCTTCGGGCTTCTGATGACGTCATCGGGACGTCGTTAGAAGTGCTTTGGGCTTCTGATGACGTCATCGCGACGTCTTGAAAAGTGCTCCGGGCTTCTGATGACGTCATCGAAACGTCGTGAAAAGTGCTACGGGATTCCGATGACGTCATCGGGACGTCGTGGAAAGTGGTACGAGCTTCTGATGGCGTCATCGCGACGTCGTGAAAAGTGCTTCGGGCATCTGATGACGTCATCGGGACGTCGTGAAAAGTGCTCCGGGCTTCTGATTACGCCATCGGGGCGTCGTGAAAAGTGCTTCGGGCTTCTGATGACGTCATCGAAACGTCGTGAAAAGTGCTAAGGGATTCCGATGACGTCATCGGGACGTCGTGGAAAGTGCTACGAGCTTCTGATGGCGTCATCGCGACGTCGTGAAAAGTGCTTCGCGCTTCTGATGACGTCATCGAAACGTCGTGAAAAGTGCTCCGGGATTCTGATGACGTCATCGGGACGTCGTGAAAAGTGCTCCGGGTTTCTGATGACGCCATCGGGACGTCGTGAAAAGTGCTTCGGGCTTCTGATGACGTCATCGCGACGTCGTGAAAAGTGCTCCGGGCTTCTGATGACGTCATCGAAACGTCGTGAAAAGTGCTCCGGGATTCTGATGACGTCATCGGGACGTCGTGAAAAGTGCTCCGGGCTTCTGATTACGCCATCGGAACGTCGTGAAAAGTGCTTCGGGCTTCTGATGACGTCATCGAAACGTCGTGAAAAGTGCTACGGGATTCCGATAACGTCATCGGGACGTCGTGGAAAGTGCTACGAGCTTCTGATGGCGTCATCGCGACGTCGTGAAAAGTGCTTCGGGCTTCTGATGACGTCATCGCGACGTCGTGAAAAGTGCTTCGGGCTTCTGATGACGTCATTGGGTCGTCATGAAAAGTGCTTCGGGCTTCTGATGACGTCGTCGAGACATTGTGAAAAGTGCTTCGGGCTTCTGATGACGTCATCGCGACGTCGTGAAAAGTGCTCCGGGCTTCTGATGACGTCATCGAAAAGTCGTGAAAAGTGCTCCGGGATTCTGATGACGTCATCGAAACGTCGTGAAAAGTGCTCCGGGATTCTGATGACGTTATCGGGACGTCGTGAAAAGTGCTCCGGGCTTCTGATTACGCCATCGGGGCGTCGCGAAAAGTGCTTCGGGCTTCTGATGACGTCATCGAAACGTCGTGAAAAGTGCTAAGGGATTCCGATGACGTCATCGGGACGTCGTGGAAAGTGCTACGAGCTTCTGATGGCGTCATCGCGACGTCGTGAAAAGTGCTTCGGGCTTCTGATGACGACATCGGGACGTCGTTAAAAGTGCTTTGGGCTTCTGATGACGTCATTGGGTCGTCATGAAAAGTGCTTCGGGCTTCTGATGACGTCGTCGAGACATTGTGAAAAGTGCTACGAGCTTCTGATGACGTCATCTGGACGTCGTGAAAAGTGTTTCGGGCTTCTGATGACGTCATCGCGACGTCGTGAAAAGTGCTCCGGGCTTCTGATGACGTCATCGAAACGTCGTGAAAAGTGCTCCGGGATTCTGATGACGTCATAGGGACGTCGTGAAAAGTGCTTCGGGCTTCTGGTGACGTCATCGCGACGTCTTGAAAAGTGCTCCGGGCTTCTGATGACGTCAACGGGACGTCGTGAGAAGTGCTTCGGGCTTCTGATGACGTCTTCGGGACGTCGTGAGAAGTGCTTCGGGATTCTGATGACGTCATCGGTGTCGTCCTCGACGACCTCTGCTCCGCTCACATGGTGGGCGGGGCTAACGGTAAAGAGGGTTGTGCGGCTCTTTGTATTACTCTCGCTTCAAGTTGTGCTATTAAGAGGTACCTTCCAGGGACCTCTGACTGCTGCTCGTCATAAATCCACTGAATCACCTCTCGTTTACATTGCATCTTTCGGGTCAAATCCCCGAGTCTTCTCGCACCCACGAACAGTTTGGTGCATCGGCCTAACAGCCAATTCTCCCGCGTCAGAGTGTGACAACTCTGGGGCCTGGAGTGAAGACAGCTCCTCCGCGAGCACTTTTTTTTCGGTCTACACCAAGACCAGATTTATCCCATCATTGGGAGAATTAGCTTCCGTACTCAGTGTAATTGAAGCTCAGTTGTGTGAATGCTCCACACACAAAATTTTTACATTCCGGAGGTCTCGCTAAAAAAATGGCGCTGCACTTCCACAAAAGACCAATTACCCTCAGTGCAACGTCACTGAAGAAGCTCTTCTCCAGGTATCAGAAGTACACAAACAAGGTAGGCTATCCTACCATAGACGAAGAAAGGTATGAAAAGTGCAGATCAATCATTGCACTACTACAAAGCAGCGTAAAACAGGTCAGAGAGGGAAGAGATAACCTCCAAACACTTCACAACGAATTTGGCGATTAGTATAAAAACTGCAAAAATAAGTCAGAAAGGAAGGACTTGATGCTAGAGATTGAACAGATTGAAGAGGACTCAAAACTTGTAGAAGCAATAGCTAAGGCTAACGATCTATTGATCATGCTCACAGCACGACTAGACGAATCAAAATGCACTCGCGACAGAATGGACGTTAAGCTAGGCTACATACCAAAAGGGTCTCAAAGGAGGACGAGTTTCGATGCTCAAGAACTAGGAAAAAATCAAAATGAGGATCGCGGACGAAGCACTGCCCAGGAAGAAAGCGAAACCACACCCTCTTCCAGTAACTCTGCTAGCTCAGTAACAGATCAAGAATAATATCGGTCAATAAAACCCCCCAGAGCAACTCTGCCGAAATTTTATGGCAGCTCAGAGGATTTTCCAGAGTATTGGGCCATTTCGAGACTCTCGTTCATAAAGTAGAGAACTTGATGTTATGGAGAAAATTCTGCTACTAAAAGAGAGCTTGAAATGCAGAGCGCAAACCTCAATAAAAGGAATAAAACTCGTTCCAGAAAATTATGACTGGATAATTCGGACATTAAAAGAAAACTACTGCGATCAGTCAACAAATAGATCACAAGTAGTGCAGAAATTGGTGAATTTAAGACCAGTTAATGATTTTGGAAACAATTGCTCATCGGTTTTCGATCAAATCCAGGTGCTAGTCAATCAAATGGTATCTGCTGGTTATGATGTGCGCAAAACTTGCGATCCTATGTGGTGTGAGACAATATTATCCAAGTTTCCACGAGAAGTCGTAAAACCTGTATTGCTAACGAGCCAAGCAGAAGACAAACAGACAGTCGAGGCTCTTATGGGTCAGCTGAAAAAAGAGATTGCCGCCAAGGATTATGTCGACAACAGACTTGGCCAAAGGCAGAGTCATAAAAATAGCACATCAAAGGACAATCATACTCATCCAAGACCCACTTCTGGCAACAGTTGCCTTTTCTGCCAGAAGGGCAACCATGCCTCAATGACTTGCCGCACAATCACAGACCAGGCAATTCGTAGAAAAATGTTAACTGAGGGTCAAAGATGTTGGAAATGTTGCTCATCTAACCACAGTAGTTTTGAATGTCTAAAATCTGACTGTCCCCTATGCGGGCAAAAACACCACGTAACCTTGTGTTTCAAAAAGGATCCAGTCTCTTCAGGGAATCCTAATAATTCTTGGAAAAGTAATCAAAGAAATACCAGCGGTGGTCCAAACAATCCCAGACCAGCCCAAGTACCAAGGACAGCAGACGCAATTTTTGTGTATATTAATGTATTGTTTTGTATTGTGGCCGCGCCGGGAGTGTCGTCCTCGACGACCTCTGCTCCGCTCACATGGTGGGCGGGGCTAACGGTAAAAAGGGTTGTGCTGCTCTTTGTATTACTCTCGCTTCAAGTTGTGCTATTAAGAGGTACCTTCCAGGGACCTCTGACTGCTGCTCGTCATAAATCCACTGAATCACCTCTCGTTTACATTGCATCTTTCGGGTCAAATCCCCGAGTTTTCTCGCACCCACGAACAATCGGGACGTCGCGAAAAGTGCTTCGGACTTCTGATGACGTCATCGGGACGTCGTGAAAAGTGCTCCGGGCTTCTGATGACGTCATCGAAACGCCGTGAAAAGTGCTCCGGGATTCTGATGACGTCATCGGGACGTCGTTAAAAGTGTTTCGGGCTTCTGATGACGTCATCGCGACGTCGTGAAAAGTGCTCCGGGCTTCTGATGACGTTATCGAAACGTCGTGAAAAGTGCTCCGGGATTCTGATGACGTCATCGGGACGTCGTGAAAAGTGCTTCGGGCTTCTGATGACGTCATCGCGACGTCTTGAAAAGTGCTCCGGGCTTCTGATGACGTCATCGTGACGTCGTGAAAAGTGCTTCGGGCTTCTGATGACGTCATCGGGACGTCGTTAAAAGTGCTTTGGGCTTCTGATGACGTCATTGGGACGTCGTGAAAAGTGCTTCGGGCTTCTGATAACGTCGTCGAGACATTGTGAAAAGTGCTACGAGCTTCTGATGACGTCATCCGGACGTCGTGAAAAGTGTTTCGGGCTTCTGATTACGCCATCGGGACGTCGTGAAAAGTGCTTCGGGCTTCTGATGACGTCATCGAAACGTCGTGAAAAGTGCTACGGGATTCCGATGACGTCATCGGGACGTCGTGAAAAGTGCTTCGGGCTTCTGATGACGCCATCGGGACGTCGTGGAAAGTGCTACGAGCTTCTGATGGCGCCATCGCGACGTCGTGAAAAGTGCTTCGGGCTTCTGATGACGTCATCGGGACGTCGTTAAAAGTGCTTTGGGCTTCTGATGACGTCATTGGGTCGTCATGAAAAGTGCTTCGGGCTTCTGATAACGTCGTCGAGACATTGTGAAAAGTGCTACGGGATTCAGATGACGTCATCGGGACGTCGTGAAAAGTGCTCTGGGATTCTGATGACGTCATCGGGACGTCGTGAAAAGTGCTCCGGGCTTCTGACGACGTCATCGAAACGTCGTGAAAAGTGCTACGGGATTCCGATGACGTCATCGCGACGTCGTGAAAAGTGCTTCGCGCTTCTGATGACGTCATCGAAACGTCGTGAAAAGTGCTCCAGGATTCTGATGACGTCATCGGGACGTCGTAAAAAGTGCTCCGGGCTTCCGATGACGCCATCGGGACGTCGTGAAAAGTGCTTCGGGCTTCTGATGACGTCATCGCGACGTCGTGAAAAGTGCTCCGGGCTTCTGATGACGTCATCGAAACGTCGTGAAAAGTGCTCCGGGATTCTGATGACGTCATCGGGACGTCGTGAAAAGTGCTCCGGGCTTCTGATTACGCCATCGGGACGTCGTGAAAAGTGCTTCGGGCTTCTGATGACGTCATCGAAACGTCGTGAAAAGTGCTACGGGATTCCGATAACGTCATCGGGACGTCGTGGAAAGTGCTACGAGCTTCTGATGGCGTCATCGCGACGTCGTGAAAAGTGCTTCGGGCTTCTGATGACGTCATCGGGACGTCGTTAAAAGTGCTTTGGGCTTCTGATGACGTCATTGGGTCGTCATGAAAAGTGCTTCGGGCTTCTGATGACGTCGTCGAGACATTGTGAAAAGTGCTACGAGCTTCTGATGACGTCATCTGGACGTCGTGAAAAGTGTTTCGGGCTTCTGATGACGTCATCGCGACGTCGTGAAAAGTGCTCCGGGATTCTGATGACGTCCTCGGGACGTCGTGAAAAGTGCTTCGGGCTTCTGATGACGTCATCGCGACGTCTTGAAAAGTGCTCCGGGCTTCTGATGACGTCATCGAGACGTCGTGAGAAGTGCTTCGGGCTTCTGATGACGTCATCGGGACGTCGTGGAAAGTGCTACGAGCTTCTGATGGCGTCATCTATACGTCGTGAAAAGTGCTTCGGGCTTCTGATGACGTCATCGCGACGTCGCGAAAAGTGCTCCGGGCTTCTGATGACGTCATCGAAAAGTCGTGAAAAGTGCTCCGGGATTCTGATGACGTCATCGAAACGTCGTGAAAAGTGCTCCGGGATTCTGATGACGTCATCGGGACGTCGTGAAAAGTGCTCCGGGCTTCTGATTACGCCATCGGGGCGTCGCGAAAAGTGCTTCGGGCTTCTGATGACGTCATCGAAACGTCGTGAAAAGTGCTAAGGGATTCCGATGACGTCATCGGGACGTCGTGGAAAGTGCTACGAGCTTCTGATGGCGTCATCGCGACGTCGTGAAAAGTGCTTCGGGCTTCTGATGACGACATCGGGACGTCGTTAAAAGTGCTTTGGGCTTCTGATGACGTCATTGGGTCGTCATGAAAAGTGCTTCGGGCTTCTGATGACGTCATCGGGACGTCGTGGAAAGTGCTACGAGCTTCTGATGGCGTCATCTATACGTCGTGAAAAGTGCTTCGGGCTTCTGATGACGACATCGGGACGTCGTTAAAAGTGCTTTGGGCTTCTGATGACGTCATCGCGACGTCGTGAAAAGTGCTCCGGGCTTCTGATGACGTCATCGAAACGTCGTGAAAAGTGCTCCGGGCTTCTGATGACGTCATCAGGACGTCGTGAAAAGTGCTTCGGGCTTCTGATGACGTCATCGCGACGTCGTGAAAAGTGCTCCGGGCTTCTGATGACGTCATCGGGACGTCGTGAAAAGTGCTTCGGGCTTCTGATGGAGTCATCGGGACATCGTGAAAAGTGCTTCGGGCTCCTAATGACGTCATCAGGACGTCGTGAAAAGTGCTTCGGGCTTCTGATGACGTCATCAGGACGTCGTGAAAAGTGCTCCGGGCTTCTGATGACGTCATCAGGACGTCGTGAAAAGTGCTTCGGGCTTCTGATGACGTCATCGGGACATCGTGAAAAGTGCTTCGGGCTTCTGATGATGTCATCGGGACGTCGTGAAAAGTGCTCCGGGCTTCTGATGACGTCATCGGGACGTCGTGAAAAGTGCTTCGGGCTTCTGATGACGTCATCGGGACGTCGTGAAAAGTGCTTCGGGCTCCTGATGACGGCATCGGAACGTCGTGAAAAGTGCTTCGGGCTTCTGATGACGTCATCGAAACGTCGTGAAAAGTGCTCCGGGCTTCTGATGACGTCATCGGGACGTCGTGAGAAGTGCTTCGGGCTTCTGATGACGTCATCGGGACGTTGTGGAAAGTGCTACGAGCTTCTGATGACGTCATCGAAACGTCGTGAAAAGTGCTCCGGGCTTCTGATTACGCCATCGGGACGTCGTTAAAAGTGCTTTGGGCTTCTGATGACGTCATTGGGTCGTCGTGAAAAGTGCTCCGGGATTCTGATGACGTCACAGGGACGTCGTGAAAAGTGCTCCGGGCTTCTGATGACGTCATCTGGACGTCGTGAAAAGTGCTTCGGGCTTCTGATGACGTCATCGGGACGTCGTGAAAAGTGCTTCGGGCTTCTGATGACGTCATCGGGACGTCGTGAAAAGTGCTTCGGGCTTCTGATGACGTCATCGGGACGTCGTGAAAAGTGCTCCGGGCTTCTGATGACGTCATCGGGACGTCGTGAAAAGTGCTTCGGGCTTCTGATGACGTCATCGGGACGTCGTGAAAAGTGCTCCGGGCTTCTGATGACGTCATCGGGACGTCGTGAAAAGTGCTTCGGGCTTCTGATGACGTCATCGGGACGTCGTGAAAAGTGCTTCGGGCTTCTGATGACGTCATCGCGGCGTCGTGAAAAGAGTGCTCCGGGCTTCTGATGACGTCATCGGGACGTCGTGAAAAGTGCTTCGGGCTTCTGATGACGTCATCGGGACGTCGTGAAAAGTGCTTCGGGCTTCTGATGACGTCATCGGGACGTCGTGAAAAGTGCTTCGGGCTTCTGATGACGTCATCGGGACGTCGTGAAAAGTGCTTCGGGCTTCTGAGGACGTCATCGGGACGTGTCATCGGGACGACGTGAAAAGTGCTCCGGGCTTCTGATGACGTCATCGGGACGTCGTGAAAAGTGCTTCGTGCTTCTGATGACGTCATCGGGATGTCGTGAAAAGTGCTTCGGGCTTCTGATGATGTCATCGGGACGACGTGAAAAGTGCTTCGGGCTTCTGATGACGTCATCGGGACGTCGTGAAAAGTGCTTCGGGCTTCTGATGACGTCATCGGGACGACGTGAAAAGTGCTCCGGGCTTCTGATGACGTCATCGGGACGTCGTGAAAAGTACTCCGGGCTTCTGATGACGTCATCGGGACGTCGTGAAAAAAGCTTCGGGCTTCTGATGACGTCATCGGGACGTCGTGAAAAGTGCTTCGGGCTTCTGATGATGTCATCGGGACGTCGTGAAAAGTGCTCCGGGTTTCTGATGATGTCATCGGGACGACGTGAAAAGTGCTCCGGGCTTCTGATGACGTCATTGGGACGTCGTTAAAAGTGCTCCGGGCTACTGGTGACGTTATCGGGACGTCGTGAAAAGTGCTCCGGGCTTCTGATGACGTCATTGGGACGTCGTGAAAAGTGCTTTGGGCTTCTATTGACGTCACCGAGACGTCGTGAAAAGTGCTCCGGATTCTGATGGCGTCAACATGACGTCGCGAAAAGTGCTTCGGGCTTCTGATGACGTCATCGGGACGTCGTGAAAAGTGCTCCGGGCTTCTGATGACGTCATCGAAACGTCGTGAAAAGTGCTCCGGGATTCTGATGACGTCATAGGGACGTCGTGAAAAGTGCTTCGGGCTTCTGGTGACGTCATCGCGACGTCTTGAAAAGTGCTCCGGGCTTCTGATGACGTCATCGGGACGTCGTGAGAAGTGCTTCGGGCTTCTGATGACGTCATCGGGACGTTGTGGAAAGTGCTACGAGCTTCTGATGGCGTCATCTGGACGTCGTGAAAAGTGCTTCGGGCTTCTGATGACGTCATCGCGGCGTCGTGAAAAGTGCTCCGGGCTTCTGATGACGTCATCGAAACGTCGTGAAAAGTGCTCCGGGCTTCTGATTACGCCATCGGGACGTCGTGAAAAGTGCTTCGGGCTTCTGATGACGTCATCGAAACGTCGTAAAAAGTGCTACGGGATTCCGATGACGTCATCGGGACGTCGTGAAAAGTGCTTCGGGCTTCTGATGACGTCATCGGGACGTCGTGGAAAGTGCTACGAGCTTCTGATGGCGCCATCGCGACGTCGTGAAAAGTGCTTCGGGCTTCTGATGACGTCATCGGGACGTCGTTAAAAGTGCTTTGGGCTTCTGATGACGTCATTGGGTCGTCATGAAAAGTGCTTCGGGCTTCTGATAACGTCGTCGAGACATTGTGAAAAGTGCTACGAGCTTCTGATGACGTCATCCGGACGTCGTGAAAAGTGTTTCGGGCTTCTGATGACGTCATCGCGACGTCATGAAAAGTGCTCCGGGCTTCTGATGACGTCATCGAAACGTCGTGAAAAGTGCTCCGGGATTCTGATGACGTCATCGGGACGTCGTGAAAAGTGCTTCGGGCTTCTGATGACGTCATCGCGACGTCTTGAAAAGTGCTCCGGGCTTCTGATGACGTCATCGTGACGTCGTGAGAAGTGCTTCGGGCTTCTGATGACGTCATCGGGACGTCGTGGAAAGTGCTACGAGCTTCTGATGGCGTCATCTGGACGTCGTGAAAAGTGCTTCGGGCTTCTGATGACGTCATCGCGACGTCGTGAAAAGTGCTTCGCGCTTCTGATGACGTCATCGAAACGTCGTGAAAAGTGCTCCGGGATTCTGATGACGTCATCGAAACGTCGTGAAAAGTGCTCCGGGATTCTGATGACGTCATCGAAACGTCGTGAAAAGTGCTACGGGATTCCGATGACGTCATCGGGACGTCGTGAAAAGTGCTCTGGGATTCTGATGACGTCATCGGGACGTCGTGAAAAGTGCTCCGGGCTTCTGATGACGTCATCGAAACGTCGTGAGAGGTGCTTCGGGCTTCTGATGACGTCATCGGGACGTCGTGGAAAGTGCTACGAGCTTCTGACGACGTCATCGAAACGCCGTGAAAAGTGCTCCGGGATTCTGATGACGTCATCGGGACGTCATGAAAAGTGCTTCGGGCTTCTGATGACGTCATCGAAACGTCGTGAAAAGTGCTACGGGATTCCGATGACGTCATCGGGACGTCGTGAAAAGTGCTCTGGGATTCTGATGACGTCATCGGGACGTCGTGAAAAGTGCTCCGGGCTTCTGATGACGTCATCGGGACGTCGTGAGAAGTGCTTCGGGCTTCTGATGACGTCATCGGGACGTCGTGGAAAGTGCTACGAGCTTCTGATGGCGTCATCTGGACGTCGTGAAAAGTGCTTCGGGCTTCTGATGACGTCATCGCGACGCCATGAAAAGTGCTCCGGGCTTCTGATGACGTCATTGGGACGTCATGAAAAGTGCTTCGGGCTTCTGATGACGTCATCGAGACGTCGTGAAAAGTGCTACGAGCTTCTGATGACGTCATCTGGACGTCGTGAAAAGTGCCCCGGGATTCTGACGACGTCATCGAAACGCCGTGAAAAGTGCTCCGGGATTCTGATGACGTCATCGGGACGTCATGAAAAGTGCTTCGGGCTTCTGATGACGTCGTCTGGACGTCGTGAAAAGTGCTTCGCGCTTCTGATGACGTCATCGCGACGTCGTGAAAAGTGCTCTGGGATTCTGATGACGTCATCGGGACGTCGTGAAAAGTGCTCCGGGCTTCTGATGACGCCATCGGGACGTCGTGAAAAGTGCTCCGGGCTTCTGATGACGCCATCGGGACGTCGTGAAAAGTGCTCCGGGCTTCTGATGACGTCATCGAAACGTCGTGAAAAGTGCTCCGGGATTCTGATGACGTCATCGAGACGTCGTGAAAAGTGCTCCGGGCTTCTGATTACGCCATCGGGACGTCGTGAAAAGTGCTCCGGGCTTCTGATGACGTCATCGAGACATTGTGAAAAGTGCTACGAGCTTCTGATGACGTCATCGCGACGTCGTGAAAAGTGCTCCGGGCTTCTGATGACGTCATCGGGACGTCGTGAAAAGTGCTCCGGGCTTCTGATTACGCCATCGGGACGTCGTGAAAAGTGCTCCGGGCTTCTGATGACGTCATCGAGACATTGTGAAAAGTGCTACGAGCTTCTGATGACGTCATCGCGACGTCGTGAAAAGTGCTCCTGGCTTCTGATGACGTCATCGTGACGTCGTGAGAAGTGCTTCGGGCTTCTGATGACGTCATCGGGACGTCGTGAAAAGTGCTCCGGGCTTCTGATGACGTCGTCGAGACATTGTGAAAAGTGCTACGAGCTTCTGATGACGTCATCCGGACGTCGTGAAAAGTGTTTCGGGCTTCTGATGACGTCATCGCGACGTCATGAAAAGTGCTCCGGGCTTCTGATGACGTCATCGAAACGTCGTGAAAAGTGCTCCGGGATTCTGATGACGTCATCGGGACGTCGTGAAAAGTGCTTCGGGCTTCTGATGACGTCATCGAAACGTCGTGAAAAGTGCTCCGGGATTCTGATGACGTCATAGGGACGTCGTGAAAGTGCTTCGGGCTTCTGATGACGTCATCGGGACGTCGTGAAAAGTGCTACGAGCTTCTGATGACGTCATCGGGACGTCGTGAAAGTGCTTCGGGCTTGTGATGACGTCATCGGGGCGTCGTGAAAAGTGCTCCGGGATTCTGATGACGTCATCGGGACGTCGTGAGAAGTGCTTCGGGCTTCTGATGACGTCATCGGGACGTCGTGGAAAGTGCTACGAGCTTCTGATGGCGTCATCTGGACGTCGTGAAAAGTGCTTCGGGCTTCTGATGACGTCATCGCGGCGTCGTGAAAAGTGCTCCGGGCTTCTGATGACGTCATCGAACCTTCGTGAAAAGTGCTCCGGGCTTCTGATTACGCCATCGGGACGTCGTGAAAAGTGCTCCGGGCTTCTGATGACGTCATCGAACCTTCGTGAAAAGTGCTCCGGGCTTCTGATTACGCCATCGGGGCGTCGTGAAAAGTGCTTCGGGCTTCTGATGACGTCATCGGGACGTCGTGGAAAGTGCTACGAGCTTCTGATGGCGTCATCTATACGTCGTGAAAAGTGCTTCGGGCTTCTGATGACGTCATCGGGACGTCGTTAAAAGTGCTTTGGGCTTCTGATGACGTCATTGGGTCGTCATGAAAAGTGCTTCGGGCTTCTGATAACGTCGTCGAGACATTGTGAAAAGTGCTACGAGCTTCTGATGACGTCATCCGGACGTCGTGAAAAGTGTTTCGGGCTTCTGATGACGTCATCGCGACGTCATGAAAAGTGCTCCGGGCTTCTGATGACGTCATCGAAACGTCGTGAAAAGTGCTCCAGGATTCTGATGACGTCATCGGGACGTCGTGAAAAGTGCTTCGGGCTTCTGATGACGTCATCGCGACGTCTTGAAAAGTGCTCCGGGCTTCTGATGACGTCATCGTGACGTCGTGAAAAGTGCTTCGGGCTTCTGATGACGTCATCGGGACGTCGTTAAAAGTGCTTTGGGCTTCTGATGACGTCATTGGGTCGTCATGAAAAGTGCTTCGGGCTTCTGATGACGTCATCGCGACGTCATGAAAAGTGCTCTGGGATTCTGATGACGTCATCGGGACGTCGTGAAAAGTGCTCCGGGCTTCTGATGACGTCATCGCGACGTCGTGAAAAGTGCTCCGGGCTTCTGATGACGTCATCGAAACGTCGTGAAAAGTGCTCCGGGATTCTGATGACGTCATCGGGACGTCGTGAAAAGTGCTCCGGGATTCTGATGACGTCATCGGGACGTCGTGAAAAGTGCTCCGGGCTTCTGATGACGTCATCGGAACGTCGTGAGAAGTGCTTCGGGCTTCTGATGACGTCATCGGGACGTCGTGGAAAGTGCTACGAGCTTCTGATGACGTCATCGCGACGCCATGAAAAGTACTCCGGGCTTCTGATGACGTCATCGGGACGTCGTGAAAAGTGCTTCGGGCTTCTGATGACGTCATCGGGACGTCGTGAAAAGTGCTTCGGGCTTCTGATGACGTCATCGGGACGTCGTGAAAAGTGCTTCGGGCTTCTGATGACGTCATCGGGACGTCGTGAAAAGTGCTCCGGGCTTCTGATGACGTCATCGGGACGTCGTGAAAAGTGCTTCGGGCTTCTGATGACGTGATCGGGACGGCGTGGAAAGTGCTACGGGCTTCTGATGACGTCATCGGGACGTCGTGAAAAGTGCTTCGGGCTTCTGATGACGTCATCGGGACGTCGTGAAAAGTGCTCCGGGCTTCTGATGACGTCATCGGGACGTCGTGAAAAGTGCTTCGGGCTTCTGATGACGTCATCGGGACGTCGTGAAAAGTGCTTCGGGCTTCTGATGACGTCATCGGGACGTCGTGAAAAGTGCTACGGGCTTCTGATGACGTCAGCGAAACGTCGTGAAAGGTGCTAGGGGCTTCTGATGACGGCATCGGGGCGGGGTGAGAAGCGCTCCGGGATTCTGATGACGTCATCGGGACGTCGCGAAAAGTGCTTCGGGCTTCTGATGACGTCATCGGGACGTCGTGAGAAGTGCTCCGGGATTCTGATGACGTCATCGGGACGTCGTGAAAAGTGCTCCGGGCTTCTGATGACGTCATCGGGACGTCGTGAAAAGTGCTCCGGGCTTCTGATGACGCCATCGGGACGTCGTGAAAAGTGCTTCGGGCTTCTGATGACGTCATCGAAACGTCGTGAAAAGTGCTCCGGGATTCTGATGACGTCATCGGGACGTCGTGAAAAGTGCTCCGGGCTTCTGATTACGCCATCGGGACGTCGTGAAAAGTGCTCCGGGCTTCTGATGACGTCATCGAGACATTGTGAAAAGTGCTACGAGCTTCTGATGACGTCATCGCGACGTCGTGAAAAGTGCTCCGGGCTTCTGATGACGTCATCGGGACGTCGTGAAAAGTGCTCCGGGCTTCTGATGACGTCATCGGGACGTCGTGAAAAGTGCTCCGGGCTTCTGATGACGTCATCGAGACATTGTGAAAAGTGCTACGAGCTTCTGATGACGTCATCGCGACGTCGTGAAAAGTGCTCCGGGCTTCTGATGACGTCATCGAAACGTCGTGAAAAGTGCTACGGGATTCCGATGACGTCATCGGGACGTCGCGAAAAGTGCTCTGGGATTCTGATGACGTCATCGGGACGTCGTGAAAAGTGCTCCGGGCTTCTGATGACGTCATCGAGACATTGTGAAAAGTGCTACGAGCTTCTGATGACGTCATCTGGACGTCGTGGAAAGTGCTTCGGGCTTGTGATGACGTCATCGAAACGTCGTGAAAAGTGCTCCGGGATTCTGATGACGTCATCGAAACGTCGTGAAAAGTGCTACGGGATTCTGATGACGTCATCGGGACGTCGTGAAAAGTGCTCCGGGCTTCTGATGACGTCATCGGGACGTCGTGAAAAGTGCTCCGGGCTTCTGATGACGTCATCGGGACGTCGTGAGAAGTGCTTCGGGCTTCTGATGACGTCATCGGGACGTCGTGGAAAGTGCTACGAGCTTCTGATGGCGTCATCTGGACGTCGTGAAAAGTGCTTCGGGCTTCTGATGACGTCATCGCGACGTCGTGAAAAGTGCTCCGGGCTTCTGATGACGTCATCGGGACGTCGTGAAAAGTGCTTCGGGCTTCTGATGACGTCATCGGGACGTCGTGAAAAGTGCTCCGGGCTTCTGATGACGTCATCGGGACGTCGCGAAAAGTGCTACGGGCTTCTGATGACGTCATCGGGACGTCGTGAAAAGTGCTCCGGGCTTCTGATGACGTCATCGAAACGTCGTGAAAAGTGCTACGGGATTCAGATGACGTCATCGGGACGTCGTGAAAAGTGCTTGGGGCTTCTGATGACGTCATCTGGACGTCGTGAGAAGTGCTACGGGCTTCGGATGACGTCATCGACACGTCGTGAAAAGTGCTTGGGACTTCTGATGACGTCATCTGGACGTCGTGAAAAGTGCTACGGGCTTCGGACGACGTCATCGGGACGTCGTGAAAAGTGCTCTGGCTTCTGATGACGTCAACGGGACGTCGCGAAAAGTGCTCCGGGCTTCTGATGACGTCATCGGGACGTCGTGAAAAGTGTTCCGGGCTTCTGATGACGTCATCGGGACGTCGTGAAAACTGCTCCGGGCTTCTGATCACGTCATCGGGACGTCGTGAGAAGTGTTCCGGGCTTCTGATGACCTCATCGGGACGTCGTGAAAAGTGCTCCGGGCTTCTGATGACGTCATCGGGACGTCGTGAAAAGTGCTCCGGGCTTCTGATTACGTCATCGGGACTTCGTGAGAAGTGTTACGGGCTTCTGATGATCTCATCGGGACGTCGTGAAAAGTGCTCCGGGCTTCTGATGACGTCATCGGGACGTCGTGAAAAGTGCTCCGGGCTTCTGATTACGTCATCGGGACGTCGTGAGAAGTGTTCCGGGCTTCTGATGACGTCATCGGGACGTCGTGAAAAGTGCTCCGGGCTTCTGATGACGTCATCGGGACGTCGTGAAAAGTGCTCCGGGCTTCTGATGACGTCATCGGGACGTCGTGAAAAGTGCTTCGGGCTTCCGATGACGTCATCGGGACGTCGTTAAAAGTGCTTTGAGTTTCTGATGACGTCATCGGGACGTCGTTAAAAGTGCTTCGAGTTTCTGATGACGTCATCGGGACTTCGTGAAAGTGCTTCGGGCTTCTGATGACGTCATCGGAACTTCGTGAAAAGTGCTTCGGGCTTCTGATGACGTCATCGGGACGTCGTAAGAAGTGCTTCGGGCTTCTGATGACGTCATCGGGACGTCGTGAAAAGTGCTACGGGCTTCTGATGACGTCATCGGGACGTCGTGAAAAGTGCTTCGGGCTTCTGATGACGTCATCGGGACGTCGTGAAAAGTGCTCCGGGCTTCTGATGACGTCATCGGGACGTCGTGAAAAGTGCTTCGGGCTTCTGATGACGTCATCGGGACGTCGTGAAAAGTGCTCCGGGCTTCTGATGACGTCATCGGGACGTCGTGAAAAGTGTTCCGGGCTTCTGATGACGTCATCGGGACGTCGTGAAAAGTGCTCCGGGCTTCTGATGACGTCATCGGGACGTCGTGAAAAGTGCTTCGGGCTTCTGATGACGTCATCGGGACGTCGTGAAAAGTGCTCCGGGCTTCTGATGACGTCATCGGGACGTCGTGAAAAGTGCTTCGGGCTTCTGATGACGTCATCGGGACGTCGTGAAAAGTGCTTCGGGCTTCTGATGACGTCATCGGGACGTCGTGAAAAGTGCTCCGGGCTTCTGATGACGTCATCGGGACGTCGTGAAAAAAGCTCTGGGCTTCTGATGACGTCATCGGGATGTCGTGAAAAGTGTTCCGAGCTTCTGATGACGTCATAGGGACGTCGTGAAAAGTGTTCCGGGCTTCTGATGACGTCATCGGGACGTCGTGAAAAGTGCTCCGGGCTTCTGATGACGTCATCGGGACGTCGTGAAAAGTGCTTCGGGCTTCTGATGACGTCATCGGGACGTCGTGAAAAGTGCTTCGGGCTTCTGATGACGTCATCGGGACGTCGTGAAAAGTGCTTCGGGCTTCTGATGACGTCATCGGGACGTCGTGAAAAGTGCTTCGGGATTCTGATGACGTCATCGGGACGTCGTGAAAAGTGCTCCGGGCTTCTGATGACGTCATCGGGACGTCGTGAAAAGTGCTCCGGGCTTCTGATGACGTCATCGGGACGTCGTGAAAAGTGCTCCGGGCTTCTGATGACGTCATCGGGACGTCGTGAAAAGTGCTTCGGGCTTCTGATGACGTCATCGGGACGTCGTGAAAAGTGCTCCGGGCTTCTGATGACGTCATCGAAACATCGCGAAAAGTGCTTCGAGTTTCTGATGACGTCATCGGGACGTCGTGAAAAGTGCTTCGGGCTTCTGATGACGTCATCGGGACGTCGTGAAAAGTGCTCCGGGCTTCTGATGACGTCATCGGGACGTCGTGAAAAGTGCTTCGGGCTTCTGATGACGTCATCGGGACGTCGTGAAAAGTGCTTCGGGCTTCTGATGACGTCATCGGGACGTCGTGAAAAGTGCTTCGGGCTTCTGATGACGTCATCGGGACGTCGTGAAAAGTGCTTCGGGCTTCTGATGACGTCATCGGGACGTCGTGAAAAGTGCTCCGGGCTTCTGATGACGTCATCGGGACGTCGTGAAGAGTGCTTCGGGCTTCTGATGACGTCATCGGGACGTCGTGAAAAGTGCTCCGGGCTTCTGATGACGTCATCGGGACGTCGTGAAAAGTGCTTCGGGCTTCTGATGATGTCATCGGGACGTCGTGAAAAGTGCTCTGGGCTTCTGATGACGTCATCGGGACGTCGTGAAAAGTGCTCCGGGCTTCTGATGACGTCATCGGGACGTCGTGAAAAGTGCTTCGGGCTTCTGATGACGTCATCGGGACGTCGTGAAAAGTGCTCCGGGCTTCTGATGACGTCATCGGAACATCGTGAAAAGTGCTCCGGGCTTCTGATGACGTCATCGGGACGTCGTGAAAAGTGCTCCGGGCTTCTGATGACGTCATCGGGACGTCGTGAAAAGTGCTTCGGGCTTCTGATGACGTCATCGGGACGTCGTGAAAAGTGCTTCGGGCTTCTGATGACGTCATCGGGACGTCGTGAAAAGTGCTCCGGGCTTCTGATGACGTCATCGGGACGTCGTGAAAAGTGCTTCGGGCTTCTGATGACGTCATCGGGACGTCGTGAAAAGTGCTTCGGGCTTCTGATGACGTCATCGGGACGTCGTGAAAAGTGCTCCGGGCTTCTGATGACGTCATCGGGACGTCGTGAAAAGTGCTCCGGGCTTCTGATGACGTCATCGGGACGTCGTGAAAAGTGCTCCGGGCTTCTGATGACGTCATCAGGACGTCGTAAAAAGTGCTCTCCGGGCTTCTGATGACGTCATCGGGACGTCGTGAAAAGCGCTTCGGGCTTCTGATGACGTCATCGGGACGTCGTGAAAAGTGCTTCGGGCTTCTGATGACGTCATCGGGACGTCGTGAAAAGTGCTCCGGGCTTCTGATGACGTCATCGGGACGTCGTGAAAAGTGCTCCGGGCTTCTGATGACGTCATCGGGACGTCGTGAAAAGTGCTTCGGGCTTCTGATGACGTCATCGGGACGTCGTGAAAAGTGCTCCGGGCTTCTGATGACGTCATCGGGACATTGTGAAAAGTGCTACGAGCTTCTGATGACGTCATCTGGACGTCGTGAAAAGTGCTCCGGGCTTCTGATGACGTCATCGAAACGTCGTGAAAAGTGCTCCGGGATTCTGATGACGTCATCGGGACGTCGTGAAAAGTGCTTCGGGCTTCTGATGACGTCATCGGGACGTCGTGAAAAGTGCTCCGGGCTTCTGATGACGTCATCGGGACGTCGTGAAAAGTGCTTCGGGCTTCTGATGACGTCATCGGGACGTCGTGAAAAGTGCTCCGGGCTTCTGATGACGTCATCGGGACGTCGTGAAAAGTGCTTCGGGCTTCTGATGACGTCATCGGGACGTCGTGAAAAGTGCTCCGGGCTTCTGATGACGTCATCGGAACGTCGTGAAAAGTGCTCCGGGCTTCTGATGACGTCATCGGGACGTCGTGAAAAGTGCTTCGGGCTTCTAATGACGTCATCGGGACGTCGTGAAAAGTGCTCCGGGCTTCTGATGACGTCATCGGGACGTCGTGAAAAGTGCTTCGGGCTTCTGATGACGTCATCGGGACGTCGTGAAAAGTGCTTCGGGCTTCTGATGACGTCATCGGGACGTCGAGAAAAGTGCTTCGGGCTTCTTATGACGTCATATGGAAGTCGTGAAAAGTGCTTCGGGCTTCTGATGACGTCATCGGGACGTCGTGAAAAGTGCTCCGGGTTTCTGATGACATCATCGGTACGTCGTGAAGAGTGCTTCGGGCTTCTGATGACGTCATCGGGACTCCGTGAAAAGTGCTCCGGGCTTCTGATGACGTCATCGGGACGTCGTGAATAGTGCTTCGGGATTCTGATGACGTCATCGAGACGTCGTGAAAAGTGCTCCGGGCTTCTGATGACGTCATCGGGACGTCGTGAAAAGTGCTTCGGGCTTCTGATGACGTCATCGGGACGTCGTGAAAAGTGCTTCGGGCTTCTGATGACGTCATCGGGACGTCGTGAAAAGTGCTCCGGGCTTCTGATGACGTCATCGGGACGTCGTGAAAAGTGCTTCGGGCTTCTGATGACGTCATCGGGACGTCGTGAAAAGTGCTTCGGGCTTCTAATGACGTCATCGAAACGTCGTCAAAAGTGCTTCGGGCTTCTAATGACTTCATCGTGACGTCGAGAAAAGTGCAGCGGGCTTCTAATGAAGTCATCGGACGTCGAGAAAAGTGCAGCGGGCTTCTAATGACGTCATCGAAACGTCGTCAAAAGTGCTTCGGGCTTCTAATGACGTCATCGGGTCGTCGTGAAAAGTGCTTCGGGCTTCTAATGACGTCATCGGGACGTCGTGAAAAGCGCAGCGGGCTTCTAATGACGTCATCGGGACGTCGTGAAAAGTGCTTCGGGCTTCTAATGAAGTCATCGCGACGTCGTGACAAATGCTTCGGGCTTCTAATGACGTCATCGGGACGTCGTGAAAAGTGCTTCGGGCTTCTGATGACGTCATCGGGACGTCGTGAAAAGTGCTTCGGGCTTCTGATGACGTCATCTGGACGTCGTGAAAAGTGCTTCGGGCTTCTGATGACGTCATCGGGACGTCGTGAAAAGTGCTTCGGGCTTCTGATGACGTCATCTGGACGTCGTGAAAAGTGCTTCGGGCTTCTAATGACGTCATCGAGACGTCGTGAAAAGTGCTCCGGGCTTCTGATGACGTCATCGGGACGTCGTGAAAAGTGCTTCGGGCTTCTGATGACGTCATCGGGACGTCGTGAAAAGTGCTTCGGGCTTCTGATGACGTCATCGGGACGTCGTGAAAAGTGCTTCGGGCTTCTGATGACGTCATCGGGACGTCGTGAAAAGTGCTCCGGGCTTCTGATGACGTCATCGGGACGTCGTGAAAAGTGCTTCGGGCTTCTGATGACGTCATCGGGACGTCGTGAAAAGTGCTTCGGGCTTCTGATGACGTCATCGGGACGTCGTGAAAAGTGCTCCGGGCTTCTGATGACGTCATCGGGACGTCGTGAAAAGTGCTTCGGGCTTCTGATGACGTCATCGGGACGTCGTGAAAGTGCTTCGGGCTTCTGATGACGTCATCGGGACGTCGTGAAAAGTGCTCCGGGCTTCTGATGACGTCATCGGGACGTCGTGAAAAGTGCTCCGGGCTTCTGATGACGTCATCGCGACGTCGTGAAAAGTGCTCCGGGCTTCTGATGACGTCATCGGGACGTCGTGAAAAGTGCTTCGGGCTTCTGATGACGTCATCGGGACGTCGTGAAAAGTGCTTCGGGCTTCTGATGACGTCATCGGGACGTCGTGAAAAGTGCTTCGGGCTTCTGATGACGTCATCGGGACGTCGTGAAAAGTGCTTCGGGCTTCTGATGACGTCATCGGGACGTCGTGAAAAGTGCTTCGGGCTTCTGATGACGTCATCGGGACGTCGTGAAAAGTGCTTCGGGCTTCTGATGACGTCATCGGGACGTCGCGAAAAGTGCTTGGGCTTCTGATGACGTCATCGGTACGTCGTGAAAAGTGCTTCGGGCTTCTGATGACGTCATCGGGACGTCGTGAAAAGTGCTCCGGGCTTCTGATGACGTCATCGGGACGTCGTGAAAAGTGCTCCGGGCTTCTGATGACGTCATCGGGACGTCGTGAAAAGTGCTTCGGGCTTCTGATGACGTCATCGAAACGTCGTGAAAAGTGCTACGGAATTCCGATGACGTCATCGGGACGTCGTGAAAAGTGCTCTGGGATTCTAATGACGTCATCGGGACGTCGTGAGAAGTGCTTCGGGCTTCTGATGACGTCATCGGGACGTCGTGAGAAGTGCTTCGAGCTTCTGATGACGTCATCGCGACGCCATGAAAAGTGCTCCGGGCTTCTGATGACGTCATCTGGACGTCGTGAAAAGTGCTTCGGGCTTCTGATGACGTCATCGCGACGCCATGGGAAGTGCTCCGGGCTTCTGATGGCGTCATCGGGACGTCGCGAAAAGTGCTTCGGGCTTCTGATGACGTCATCGCGACGCCATGAAAAGTGCTCCGGGCTTCTGATGACGTCATCGGGACGTCGTGAAAAGTGGTCCGGGATTCTGATGACGTCATCGGGACGTCGTGAAAAGTGCTTCGGGCTTCTGATGACGTCATCGCGACGCCATGAAAAGTGCTCCGGGCTTCTGATGACGTCATCGGGACGTCGTGAAAAGTGCTTCGGGCTTCTGATGACGTCATCGGGACGTCGTGAAAAGTGCTTCGGGCTTCTGATGACGTCATCGGGACGTCGTGAGAAGTGCTTCGGGCTTCTGATGACGTCATCGGGACGTCGTGGAAAGTGCTCCGGGCTTCTGATGACGTCATCGCGACGCCACTAAAAGTGCTCCGGGCTTCTGATGACGTCATCGGGACGTCGTGAAAAGTGCTTCGGGCTTCTGATGACGTCATCGAAACGTCGTGAAAAGTGCTACGGGATTCCGATGACGTCATCGGGACGTCATGAAAAGTGCTCTGGGATTCTGATGACGTCATCGAAACGTCGTGAAAAGTGCTCCGGGATTCTGATGACGTCATCGGGACGTCGTGAAAAGTGCTTCGGGCTTCTGATGACGTCATCGCGACGTCGTGAAAAGTGCTTCGGGCTTCTGATGACGTCATCGAAACGTCGTGAAAAGTGCTACGGGATTCCGATGACGTCATCGGGACGTCATGAAAAGTGCTCTGGGATTCTGATGACGTCATCGGGACGTCGTGAAAAGTGCTCCGGGCTTCTGATGACGTCATCGGGACGTCGTGAGAAGTGCTTCGAGCTTCTGATGACGTCATCGGGACGTTGTGGAAAGTGCTGCGAGCTTCTGATGGCGTCATCTGGACGTCGTGAAAAGTGCTTCGGGCTTCTGATGACGTCATTGTGACGCCATGAAAAGTGCTCCGGGCTTCTGATGACGTCATCGGGACGTCGCGAAAAGTGCTTCGGGCTTCTCATGACGTCATCGGGACGTCGTGAAAAGTGCTTCGGGCTTCTGATGACGTCATCGGGACGTCGTGAGAAGTGCTTCGGGCTTCTGATGACGTCATCGGGACGTCGTGGAAAGTGCTACGAGCATCTGATGGCGTCATCTACACGTCGTGAAAAGTGCTTCGGGCTTCTGATGACGTCATCGCGACGTCGTGAAATGTGCTTCGGTTTCTGATGACGTCATCGAAACGTCGTGAAAAGTGCTACGGGATTCCGATGACGTCATCGGGACGTCGTGAAAAGTGCTCTGGGATTCTGATGACGTCATCGGGACGTCGTGAAAAGTGCTCCGGGCTTCTGATGAAGTCATCGGGACGTCGTGAGAAGTGCTTCGGGCTTCTGGTGACGTCATCGGGACGTCGTGGAAAGTGCTACGAGCTTCTGATGGCGTCATCTGGACGTCGTGAAAAGTGCTTCGGGCTTCTGATGACGTCATCGGGACATCGCGAAAAGTGCTTCGGGCTTCTGACGACGTCATCGGGACGTCGTGAAAAGTGCTTCGGGCTTCTGATGACGTCATCGAAACGTCGTGAAAAGCGCTCCGGGATTCTGATGACGTCATCGGG
>JAPDOI010000826.1:0-125000 GCA_029168955.1 Aplectana chamaeleonis | reverse complement strand
GTTTTTCTCAATTTCTCCGTCATTTTAGTGCTACCCTGGGGTCACCTAATCAATATAGCGAATAATCTCTAATTTGAAGATTATCGTGAACATTGCCTTTAAAGGCACAGTACACCCTCAGATATGAATTTTGAGATATTCATGTGAATGTGTAGAAGACCCCTCCTGTATAACACGTGCCAAATGCCAGATCTCATTTCCTCCGAATAGGCGAGATATAAGCAACCACCACAGGCCCGACCCCCTTCGCTCACCACCACAGGCCCGACCCCCTAACAGACTTTCAGACTCGATAGCGGCTCGATGGATGGATGAATTCCAACAAGTCGTCGTTCTTCAGTCCATTACCGGACTGTCTCCTTATCCTGGCTTTCTCTCACGCAACGACTGCAAATGAAGAGAAATACAGGTCTGAGACAACTCGTCCACCAATTTCTCACCCTCAAAATCTAGGCATTTTTGAAGAACCATAGCTCTGTTTATAGGAGGTCTTGGACGATTTGAGAGATACCTTTGTGATCAGTGTGTGACTCCCTTCAAGATCAGCATGAAATCTGAAAATTAATTTTTTTGGGTGTCCTGTGCTTTTAAGGTAGTCAATAGCAATATTCCCAACTGCACTGCGGCAAGCCGTCAAAAAATAACGCGCTTCGAAGCCAAACCGAGCTACGTCGGTGGCTTAGGAGAGCGGAAATCGCAAAATTTCCAAAAAGAGTATGTCAAAGTGTACTCCCCGAGGCTCATCAGTGGAGTAGGGAGTGAGGTATTTATTAAATAAGAAATTTAACTTTGAAAAACTTTTCACTGCAAAATCTAGCAATTTTTTCGAAATCTGATGAACGTAAAAGTTTTTAACATTTTTCGAAAATTTTGATCTTCAAGTGGAAGTGGGCGTAGCTTCGTCGAGGTCCTGGACAACGGTCTGCCTGACCTTGCCAGTTGTCGCGGTACATGACCGAGTGTTCGATCCACGCCAAGAACCAACCAGCTCTGGGATCCATTCGAGATCAATAGAGTGGTACCAGGCTTGTCAAAGAAATCGACAACACTGTCATGATCATCGTCTAGCCTTCCGAAAATCTTGTGTAAGCCCGATACATACTATTATTTTGAATGCTCTACCAAACGTTCGCGACTTGCTTCGAACAAAATGACTTCAAATTTATTTACAGGTGGACTTGAAGTCTGAAATTGTCACGGTATTATCACCTCAGTGGTGAAAATGTTTTGCGAGAAGCTGAGACTGAGGGGTGTTTGTAGTGTATCGCGCCATAATAGCACGCTCGACGCGACAATCGCCTTCAACTTCGCCATAATTTCACCATAATATCGAATACTGTAGCGCCGATATCATGAAGGCCTACCATACACTTCGGGGAGCATGAAGGCTCACCATGTCTATCGATGGGCACGAAGGCCCTGGAGCCTCCATCTGGGGCCGCCAGCGGATGGGCGAAGCCTCCAGAGGCTGACCAGGGTTCAAGTACTTCAAACTTGTGTACATTAACCGGCGTCAATTTTGACATCTGAATCCTACCTAAGAATGCGTCTTACACCTCACTTGTCGAATTGGACGAGCGCCCTTGGAAAGGTGGAATTCAGGCAACGAGAATTTCGAACCAAAACATTCGTCATCACGTCGGCGTGGATCGCAAGGGGGGTAGCAGGCCACTACCTGGAATACAAAACGCGAACGTTTGGCACAGTGTGTGGCGTATCGCCTAGTAATGATAAAGGAGTTCGCAAAAAAAAGCGATGTGATGAATGCTGAAATATATGTCAATTGCAAGTGAAAGGAACATGAAGGACAGTGAATATATACATGCACTTGCATGTACGTCTTAATGTTCCGAAAATTTTCTGTTTTCTGGTCATTTTGGCCTTTCTGTTTTCGGTTTGCTGTTTTCTCATGAACTCGATTTTCTGTTTTCTGATTTTTTTTTCGAAAATTTGCGCACACCATTGGCTGGAACACAGAGTAACCGTGTCGTGAACCCGTGGTCTAAGCACGAATACATTCGAAGTGCGTACTGCAACAGCGGCACAGTCCAACTTCAGAATCGTTTTTTTACTACCTTTGAAACGGTCTTACACTGACTCCAAAGATGTCTTTGGAATCGTAAAAGACCCTCTAGGAAAGAAGTTATGGCCCCTCAGAAATTGAGCTAAGGAAGCATGGTTGACGAGTTGTCCGAACCTAGTAACTTCCTTCATTTGCAACTGATGTATGCGAGCTGTCCTGAATGGATAGAGAGGCTGAGAATGAAGGGAAGAACAGAGCTATTGATCGGAAATCATCGCTCATCTCGCCACTGTTGAGCTCGAAAGATCTTAAAAAGGGCGTGCCCAACTGGCTTCCTCCTATATCTCGCTTATTCAGAAGAATCGTGAGCTCGCACTTGGCATGTGTAATATGGGGTGGGTCTACTTCACAATAATGTTAAAATATCAGATTTCGCCCCTGAGCTTGGACTGTGCCTTTAAAGGCAGTGGTTTCGATCAGGGGTGTGCGGCAATTGCCGTTTGCCAATTGCCGTTTGCCGAAATTTTCGTTTAAAACGGCAAATTCTCGGCAAAAATGTGTTTAAACAACAGGATTAGCCCTCCTAGCAGTTTCTGTATTAGCCCGCGATTCGAAGCTGCTGCAAATAATTATTTTGACTGGGTCCAGCTCGTGCATTGTGTAATTGTACCCATAAAATCGGTAACTGATAAAAATGTGAACTCTCTTATAAACTCTTGACCAGGTAGTCAGAAGAGTTCGTTCAAGTTCTGAGTTGTTTAGAAGCCTCCGAACGTCTTTTTTCCAATTATCAAATTCTTAACGCCTTATAAATGCCAAAATTGAAAAAAAAATTTACGGAAGCATTCCGATTCCTACAAGTTCCAACATTACAGAACCAAGGGATATCAAAGTTGTAGCGTGAAAGCATTCTTTTTTAAAGGCATCGCACGTGCAGAAAACCGTATAAAGGGTGTTCCAAAATTATTGGCGCGCTAATTGGCTTCTATTTCATAAGGGTTTCTATGTCCAAATTCTTGGTATTTTGATTTTTGGATTCATTTGAGTCTCAGCTTTGCATTTCTCATCACCATTCTGCAGATATTGAATTTTAAGTTAGTATGATCAAGGTTAGTCCGAAGTGCGGCACCATAATCGCAACGCCAAACTTAAGGCACACGACGAGACACATCGTCGAGCAGTTAATACTTATCCAGAATGCAATCAGTCGTCTTTGTCAGCTTCGCCCAATTTCTGAAGACGCTTTTAAAGACAAA
This sequence comes from Aplectana chamaeleonis, assembly GCA_029168955.1. Taxonomy (NCBI): domain Eukaryota; kingdom Metazoa; phylum Nematoda; class Chromadorea; order Rhabditida; family Cosmocercidae; genus Aplectana; species Aplectana chamaeleonis. Next base: position 121,721 of record JAPDOI010000826.1, on the reverse strand, counting down.
AAGTCAGAGTTCGCATATCTTAGGTTGTCAAGAAGGTGTGTGTTCGAGTAAACGGCAGTTCACGACTGTCGGTGAGGTGGATATCTAGAGAAAGGAATCTGTGGTTAAGAGCCATCGGAAAACTCGTGAGGAAGAAGCTGAATCTTTGTTCACACCATTTAGAGCAGACCCGTCTGCTGTCTGCCGACAAGAAATTCAAGTGAGACTAAAAATGTGGGAAGCCCCTGCACCGTTACACCGGAGTCAAGCATTGCGTCATGGCCTTTATAGATAGAACAAATTATCGAAGTGAAATCGATAAAGAAATGCGAAAACGATTAGATTGCTGTCAGACGGTTCAATGAGGTCTTACTGCAAGAAAACATTACTGGATGGACGGCCCATACAACTTCTGTGATGGTTTTTGGAGGCATCGCTAGCGAAGCCAGAGCTCCGCCGCTTTTCGTGGATTCTAACATGAAAATTGTTGTATTCCGAAGAATACAAAGTTCTCTGCTCTCTCTAACAGGCGAGAGCTACCGTGCTGCTGCAAGGAAGACGAAAAAGTACAGCAAAATTTATTAGTAGCGAATAATCCAAGTAGAACACCAGAGAAGAGCGGGGAAGTGCGGCTGAGCTGACACGTCTTCGGCCCTCACCAACGGCCTTTTATGCGGTGCGCTTCCCACTGGATCACTCATCTGATCTGCTCAACGGGAGACCACCTCTCTCAGACAGTCGAGGCTTAGTACGTCGGCACATTACCGTTAGTACGCCAGGGCAAACCTGGCATACTAACGCTCGTTGTGTGCAGGAGCTGCTGGTTGCGGCAGCATATACTGCCAAAGTATGCTGGCATACTAACGCTCATTATAGATGGTATTTGGACTGCCACCCTCCTTACCGGTGTTGGATATAATTCTTGTCGCGGCCAGCAGCAAGGAGAACATCCTCGCCGCGGTCCGCAACCAAGAGGCTTCCCTCGCGATGGGCGATGGGGATGATCCCCTCAGCGTTCGAAAAATTAACTTCCGAACAGTGACACAAGGTCACCTCATCGGACTGGCCTCAAGCGGCCAACTGCCCCCTCAGCGGGACTGGCCGCCTTATATACCCGCCGCCGTCGTACAAGAGGATGCTGCAATCAGGGCTGTGCGGAACTGTTCCGTTTCCGATTCCGTTTCCGTATTTCCGGTACTTTTTGAGCTGTTCCGTTCCGTTTCCGTTTCCGGGTTTTGGGCCCGGAAACGGAAGAAAATAGTACTACAAGTTTAATGGTCAAGCTTCCCCAGTGCACCAAACCGCTGTACCTCTGCGATCATCACAGCGTGAGTCTATTCCTGATTGCTTGGATCGGTGTCCCGCTCCTTCCAACCGCCACACGGTATACGCCCCCCCCCCTCCACCAACGCAGAGGAGGACCCCAACGTGGGCTTGACCTTGGCGGCTACAGAAGGCATACTTTAGGTACTGTTGCGCGGGTGAGTAAGTGGTGTTATCTTGCAGTCCAACCGTGGTTATCAGTCTCATCTCAGTTGAAAACCGATACAGTTTGCCTTTACAACTCTTTATCAAAAAATTTTCGAAGCGCTGATTTATTGGCTAGCCATCACCCTTTCATGCATCAATACCATACTTATTAACAATCGAGTCCTCCGATTGAGGGACCAGAGAGGTAGAAACTTTACCTCATCGTCTCTCCAGCTACTCACACACTCGTGGGGTTCAACTTCAGCGCCATAGAATTAGCTCGCCATAGCCCCCAGCTCGTCGTGTTCAGCAGCACGTGCTGCTAACGCATGCTGGGTTTCAACCACTTCTCCTCGGCAGTTTGTGCTGCAGCTAGCAGCACATGTTGCTGACGACGAGGGGTTCAACTCGATGTAGGCCCGGAGTGCGACCCCTCATTACATGTGCTGCTAGCAGCAGCACGTTATTCAAATGAAGAGAGTCTTTGAGCCACCACCTGTTCCTACCGGAGCTAAAGTCGCGATCCTTGTAATGGCCCGCAGCCAGGACGCCAACCTCGCCAAGGTACCCAACAAAGGCATCATCCTCGCCTCGGTACACTATAAGAAATCTTTCGGCATGATGCGCATTCAGGACCACCCTTTCGGCGTCCGGTATTGATATCCGGAAAATTGAGTACCTGAGATCACCTTCTGGGATCGGCCTCAAACGGACAACTGCTCTCTCAACAATGGTGGGTGCCATATGTATGTACCCGCAGCCGTCGTGGAACACCGATCGCACTGGAAAAATCAGTCAAAGGTCGAAACTCGACATCAGAGAGATCAGCAGCACTCTAGAAGAGGAGTTGCTCGAGCAGACCCATTTTCAGCTCACTAGGAGAACCTACATCAGCAGCAAGTCTTCCTCTCATGCTTCAAATCGATTTGTGCTCGGCTCGCTTGCAGTTCCAGACCGTAGCCCCACTGGTGCTTAAGGGAATAGATTGAGATCACAAGCTACAGAAGTAGACTCTGTTTCATTCCGAGTGAACTCATGTTTTCGGTTATCACAGCGCGGAGCGGTGGCTTTTTCGTCGAAACCTCCTTATCACTAGTTATATTTCGCCAAGGCCCACCGCTCCGCTGCTGGTGATAATCGAAATCAACAGGTCATTACGGCTGTACCAGAGCTTACATCGGCATGCCATGAGCAGCGACGAAACCTACCATTTGATCATACTATTGACTTACCGCGCTGTTTTGTTTACTAGCGAGTTCCTGGCTGGGTGAGGTTCATCTGCCATCTTCTCTCACACCTACGCGGGGGAAATTTGGGCTCTCGAATCGGTAAGTTTAAGGCGACGTTTGATCGAGTAAGCGCAAATCTTATTCGATCCTTTCAGGCTCTGAAGAAGGAGGTTTCTCCGAAACTTCGGCCATAAAGAAGATATACCAACCTCGTGTCGAGTACAACATCATCAGACATCTAGATCATACTATAATTTTTAGTTCACTTCCGTTTCCGTTTCCGGATTTCCGTTTCCGGCAATTTTCAGCCATTTTTCTTCCGATTCCGTTTCCGAAAATCTTGAAAATGATTTCCGCACAGCCCTGGCTGCAATGTTCATTCGTATGAGACAAATCAATGGAAGAGTGTCAGCAGACACTAGGAGAGAGTGGCTGGCAATAGCACGCGTGCCACGATAAACAAAGCGTTAGTACGCCAGCACAAGCAACAGGAGCTCCTGGTCGTTGCCAGCATATCCTGCCGTTACCAGCAGCTACAGCACAGGTGCTGCCGATCCCTTTGTTCCGGCGTACTAACGGTATTGTGCCGACGTGCTAAGCCCCGACTGTCCGAGTCTCCTACTTGGGTGGTCATCGGCATTCTAACCTCGCCGATCACGGACACTTTCTCTCAGATCACTTCCTGATCTGTCAGCCATAACACCTCCCCTAGTAGATGAGTTATTACAAAAATTCAAAACGAATCTACTACAAAAATAACGAAAATACAATCGAAGTAAGCAAAATTAATCAGTTAACAATATAATCTAAACATTGATTCCATATCTTTGAGAAGGCTGTCTGATTCTGATGGAACGTCGTGGTTGGTGATTGAATTTCGCATCATCGGCTTCTCGACGTGGATTGAGCATCGGAGGATTGCCATTGTCGCTCGTTGGATTCGGCTCGATTGCAGACATATCTTTCATCACTTCATCAAGCTCAAGTACATTGAGCAAAGTTCCAAGCGCCTCCCCCTCTCTATCTGGGGCATTCACATCTTCCCTTTGGCGCATCTGGTTTGCATGTTTTCTTAACCACTTTTCCGTCCACAATAACTTCATAGTTTACGGTTCCAAGGCGTTTCAGTACCTTGCCTCTGACCCATACGAACTGCGGTGCCTTCCAACGCTGGACATACACAAGAGCACCAACCTCGAACTCCTTATGAACAGCTCCGTTTTTTCTATCAAGCTCTTCCTTCATTCTGGCCCGCCTATCCTGTGCGAGCGGATCTTGACATTCTTTCTTGCCTGGAATCAGCAAGCTCAGTCTCGTTCTCATTTTCCTACCCAAGAACAGTTCGGCAGGAGATTTCTCATCAAGACAAGCGTTAGGCGTGCTTCTATAAGCTTGCAGCACTACATTCAGCGTATCTTCTGTTGGCCTCTCCTCCCCTTTTAGCTTTTTGATACCTCGCTTGAGAGTATCTACAAAGCGTTCTGCTTGCTCATTCGACTGCGGATGGTAAGGAGCAGTTCTCACGTGCTGTATTCCTCCCTCTTCGCACATTTTCCTGAACTGTTCCGACACGAACTGCGTACCATTGTCGCTCACAATGGTCTCCAGCAAGCCATATCTTGCAAATAAACTTTTCAATACCTTGACGGTCTGGTTTGCAGAGATATTAACCATTTTGATCATCTCAGGCCATTTGCTGAACGCGTCCACTACCACCATGTAGTACAAACCATGCATTGGACCAGCGAAATCTACATGAACTCTCTGCCAAACATTAGTTGCTGCCGGCCAAGCTTCTAGTGGTACTTTCCGAGGTTTCTTTGCACAATTTTGGCGATTCTCGCATTGCCGCACAACATTTTCGCAGTCCTTGTCAATATTAGGCCAGTACACGTAACTTCTGGCTACCTTTTTCATCCTTACAATCCCAGGATGACCAACATGCAGCTCTTTCAAAACTTGCGACTGCAGCTTCGCGGGAATCACCACTCTTTCACCAGTCATGAGACAGTTCCCAACAGCTGACAGTGTCTCTTTCTTGTTGTGAAATGAAATCAGATCCCCCTCAATCTTCGGCCATCTTCCACTTTTCACAAACAGCACAACTTTACTCAGCAACGGATCTTTTTTCGTAAGCAACTCAACGTCCTTGTGCGTTACTGGTAACTTCCTGATGCAGTCTTCAAGGACCATAGACACATCTTTCTCAACTGCTGCCATCACAGTGTCTTTTTCCCCAAGTTTATGCGTCTGCATCAACCTTGACAATCCATCGGCTTGTCCGAATTTCGTGGTCTTTACATACTCGATGTCGAAGTCGTAACCTAGCAGTATTGTTGTCCATCTCATGAGCCTATTAGCGGGGTACACTGGAACTCCCTTCTTGTCTCCAAAGATGGTGAGCAACGGTTTGTGATCCGTCAGCAACAGAAATTTCCTTCCGTATACGTATTTATGGAACTTTTTCACTGCAAAAACAAGTCCTAGGGCTTCCTTCTCGATCTGAGAGTATTTCTTCTCTGCGCTCGTCAGAGAACGTGAAGCATGTGCTACAGGCTTCTCTGTGCCGTCCGAATACCTATGCGAGATTACACATCCAATTCCATAGTCGCAAGCGTCAGCTGCGACCATAATCTTCTGCTTGGGATCGTAGTGAGCCACGTTCATCTCACTAGACAATGCTGCCTTCAACTTCTCAAACGCTGTCTGATGTTGAGATTTCCATTCCCATTTCACATCCTTTTTCAGCATTGCGTCTAATGGACCACGGAGATCTTTCATCGTTGGCATGAATGCTGAGTAGTACGTTACCATGCCCAAAAATGCTCGTAGCTGACCAACATTCTTCGGTACAGCCATATTCTTGATTGCCTCGATCTTTTCTGGGTTAGGCCTTCTGCCATTCTTATCAACAATGAACCCCAGGTAGCGGATTTCTGGTTTGGAAAATGCGCACTTTTCCAAGCGCACTCTGAATCCGTATTCACCGATCCTCTCGAACAAAGCCAGCAAACTATCTTTATGCTCTTGTTCGGTTTTTCCGCAAACCAAAATATCGTCCAGGTACGTAGTCACACCTCTCAGTCCTGAGACCATCTTGTTCATAATCTGCTGGAATATTCCCGGTGCAGTCTTTATTCCGAATGGCAAACGGTTGTATTGAAACAATCCACGATGAGTGTTCACCACAACCTTTTTCTTCGCTTCTTCAGACAACTCAATCTGCAGATAAGCATCTGAGAGATCGATCTGTTCCACCAACACAGTTCCACCATTCAGAAACGCGAAAATATCCTCTGGCACTGGCAGGGGATAATCAAATGACTGCAATGCCTTGTTCAGACCAGTTGAGAAGTCCGCACAGACTCTCAATTTTCCATTTGATTTCTTCACGCATACTATTGGTGCAGCCCATTCACTATGGCTAACTGGCGTAATGACACCGATATCCAGCAGTCTGTCAATTTCCTTGTCGACCGCCTCGATCGCAGCGTGTGCCACCGGTCTGCAACCACGGAACACTGGTCGTTCACCTGGTATGAGCTCCAATTCGGCTTTTTCCTTTGTGCAGCATCCCAGACCTTCCTCGAACACCGCCGGATAGGTCCTTTTCAATTCCTCTCCCACATCCGGAAACAGTGTACTTTCAACTTTTGCCACCATCATTTTCATATGATGCGACATTTCTTTATTCATTTGAATCCACTCCAGACCCATTAGCGAATTGTAAGGCGTCACATAAGCATAACCTTCTGATTTTGACCCTTTGAGCTCAAACTCGCATCTCAGCTTCCCACGAACCCTCATGGGAGTCCCACTGGCATTTTTCACTACAAGACTCGTGCTTTGCAGGGTTGGAGATCCCATCTTTCTCCGAACATCCTCGTTTATTAACGTAATATCGGACCCTGTGTCTAGAAGAAACTCTATAGGGTGATTATTCACGATCGCTTTCACATAGACACGTGCGGAGTTGACCTCGACAGCCGCGTTTGCAATTTTAACGACGTGCACATTGCGCTTAAAGGCAGTGGTCGCGATCAAATATGCTTGTCGTCTTTTTCTCTCCAAATCCTTTCCTGGGTCTCGAGTAGTAGGACCTACAAGAAAAAATCGCGAAAAAACCACTGTTTTAAATAATTTGAAACCTGAACTTTCTTGTCTTTTGATGGTGGACGAGCCCTCTCCACATCATCGGCATCGATGACCTCTTATATCAAGAACATCAGCTAGCTTGAAATTGAATGTCAATCAATGAACCTTCGAATTTATGTACACATCTAGTCAAAAACATTAACTGAAGTGATGCTTTCATTATGCAACTGTTTTTATTCGTTAAATTTGCATTTATTTCGTCCTCTGAATGTCGACGATTTTTGACTGCTCGGCATGAGACTGCGATCTGTTTCGTCATCGCTGTGCACATGTGCACGAACTAGCTTCTTTGGGCCCTAGAAACTCTAATTCTAGAACATTTTTCACCGCGCTACCTTCATAGTTTTTCAGCTGTTTTTGATCTAAGCTGATTTTTGTAGTTTTTTTCGATAACGTTTTTCATCGTGACCACTGCCTTTAAGGCCTTGCTTCGTGTTCTTTCTATGATTTCCACCCTGATAGCCTCTTTGTACCGATTTCTTCTCCACAGCCTGCCGCTGACTTGCAATTTCACATAATTTTTCTTTATGCCCAGTTTTCTTGCACTTCTTGCAAAACCAAGGCTTTGACTTGCAGGATCTTGCCAAATGGTTACCGTCGCAATTCCAACACTGAATTGCTTTCTTTTCCACTTTGGTGGTTTCTTCCACGAACTTCACACTGTCAGCGATAGTTTCACTGTCTCTCTTCAAACTCAAAAAGTTCTCACATTCCATGTGCAACTCTTGAAGTGAAACTTTTCGTTCAGCCTTACACTCAATATCAAGCACTGCAATTAGCCGCTGCCTTATCTCGGCTTCTTTCTGAGATTTCAGTCCGAAAATCCATAGCAAACACTTTATTCCATCCGAATCCAATTCGTGGATTTTCGCCTTTTCACATATCTCATTTACCCTACCTGTGTATGTGAGATAATCTTCAGAATCCATCTTTTCAACTTTCAAGCATTGAAATCTCGTTGTGAATTCTGATGCCTTGAGATCGAACAGCTGTTTTAGAATGTTCACTGTTTCGTCAAATCCGATTCCAACTACCTCCTTTGGCAAAAAATGCTTCTGATATTTCTCAAATGAAACCGAATCTAACTTCTCACAAAGCAGTCTGACCCTTGCACTTTCAGGAAGCTGCTTGCATCATCAGCAAACACTTCTTTGTATCGAGAAAACCATCTCGAGAAACTCATATCCATATCCGGATCAAATATGAACTTTTCTATTCGATTACTCAGAGCCGACATCATGTTTGCAATCGAAATCTCTTCAGTTTCTCTCTGGACTCCGCTTGTGCCTGACATTCTGTTCAAAACCAGCTCTATCATGTCTTTCTCCTGTTTCTCAGCAGCTTTTCTCTGTTCCTCCATTAACTCTTTGAACATCGACATAACTAGTTGAGTATTCATGACTGAATCTTCTATCTGGCCTAGGCTTCCTGCTAACAGCCTTTCTTTTCGGAATTCTGCAACTACTTCTGCAAATTTCCAATCAGTTTTCGGAAACTTTCCTTCCTTCGTTTCCGAAAAAGACTGCCTTCTTACAGTTTCCGAGAACTTTCCTTCTATCGTTTTCGGAAACTCTGTCTGAGTTCTTCCACTGCTGCTCTAATAGCAAGCAAGCGGACTTCCTGATCGCCAATGTTGTATTCCGAAGAATACAAAGTTCTCTGCTCTCTCTAACAGGCGAGAGATACCGTGCTGCTGCAGGAAAGACGAGGGAATACAGTAGAATTTATTAGTAACGAATAATCCAAGTAGAACACCAGAGAAGAGCGGGGAAGTGCGGCTGAGCTGACACGTCTTCGGCCCTCACCAACGGCCTTTTATGCGGTGCGCTTCCCGCTGGATCACTCATCTGATCTGCTCAACGGGAGACCACCTCTCCTACTTGGGTGGTCATCGGCATTCTAACCTCGCCGATCACGGACACTTTCTCTCAGATCACTTCCTGATCTGTCAGCCATAACAAAAATCAACAAGGAAATCTGCAGGAAAAAAAATTATGGAGACTGTTTTGATCCGCTGTTGAACTTTCCGGTTTGGAAGCAGACCCTGGTGTTTAACACAAGGCCATAGGTAAGTACAAACGGCGAAGTCAGTTCAAGACTGGTGTCGAAGCGAGTTACCCTGAGAAAAGTCGCTCGAAGAATCGCGGTCCTGCTCGTCGGACTTCCACTCACTCAACTTTTAAGTGTGGTCCGTCATCGAGTCCGAGGTCTGTGAATCTTGAAATACAAAATTGGTCTACTAGAAGGCTGCTTTCAAGAAAGCCTTGCGCTGAGTGATTGACGACTACCACCGTGACTGCCGCCACGTCTTGCAGAGAAGACTTCGAACCCGTGTTTAAATAGATGGCCGATATTTCCAGATCTGGAAACTCTTTTGCATTAATACTAGTATGAATAAGTGCATCCATTCTCGTTGTTTTCGAAATATAGTGTGGCGTTCGAGAAACACTTCAATGTCTGCGCGCCAGTAATTATGGAACCCCCTGTATTATTTTTCCATGTTTTTGTATAGCTTGGCCTCTCTAGTGAACGAAAAGAAGGAAAATGTCGAAGGAGCCCATGAAAAACCTTCATTTGTGAAGAAAAATCAATCGGAACACATTGTAAATACGAATTTTAATTTCGCGTCAAAATCCTTTTTGAAGTTTTTCTGCTTTTGGAGGGTCGTCACTGCCATTTTCGGAGTTGTTCTGCATGTGGAGTTCGTGCCGTAACTATTTTTCTGTTGTCTTACGGTAGCACCAACATTCTAGGAGAAAGTGCTAGATGACTGGTGAGAATTGGTGGCGGATCTTCATCTTTGACGCCTTCCAACCTCATTGCCCAACGTTTTTGACGGGCCAAAGTTCACCAGTGGGGTCTACCGGGCTCAATCATGAAATTGAGCCTGAAAAATGGAAACTGGTTTCCAGCGCGAACGATGCCTTTAAACACACAACCCGGTTGAGAACTCGTGTAAATAGGTCCGCTCATGGTCAGCCGGTGGACTAATGGTAATAATTGGGACAGAAAGTTCATCATTTCTGCAATTAAATTGTCCAATTTTTTAGAATTGAACAATGTTCACGCTGAAACAAAGGGTTGACTCAGTGGCTGAGCTGAGTTTGTTGAGAAATGGTGTAAAGATGAAATGAAACCTGAAAGCGAGAATGAAAACTCTTCAAAGGTAACGCATGGAACCGCCTTCAACTTCTCACCAGAAAACGCGAAGGCAATATATGCCCCGAAACTTGAACGTGGTGAGCTCGTCCCACCCACTTCCTCTGTAGCTACAGGGGAAGTGGGTGGGGCGAGAACACCACATTTAGGTCTGGGACCGTATAGAGCAACTTATCGCTCGCTTTTAGCCGACATTGTTGTCGTAATAAGTCTTCTCCCGGCTTGTAGACCGAATACACGCAAAGGGCAGCGCCCAAGAGCAGTCCGGCTGGCTAAACGCACTGCACGCGCCACTTCATAGCTCTGAGAGAAATTGCCGCCGCGGCTCCGCGATTGCGCCATCGCTGATCCGGGAGAGTATCTCATATGAACTTATTTAAGACCTATAATACAAGCAAGGGGGTCAAGAACAAAAATACGCACCTGCAGTTGTTACGTCATCTGTCTGATGAAGCCAGAGGTTACCTCCGTTTTCATGCTCAAGGAAGTACGAAATGTACTTAAAATTCCGGTAATTGAACCGGCGACAAATTTGTTTTAATACACAGGACAGCACATCGTACTCCACGCGTGTTCGCTGCTGCATCTTTGCGGAGCCGCTGCGATACTATCGCGGCGATGTCGAGACCCGAGACACCGCAAAAGAATCGTCTGAACACAGAGCCGCTGCGGTACTAACGCGGAACTAGTGCGGCACAGTCGAGGGTTCCTGGATCTGCTAGGCTCCGTCGCACTGGCCGCAAGCCCCTTTCAGAGTTGATCCTTCTCAAGTCTATCACATTTTGGTCCGCTCAAAAAGACGCCCATCCTGTGGCTCTCTAGCATTGAACTTCATTTGGTGATAGGAATTACCAGAACTTTTCCTGGCAATGGATAGGCTTCCAGCCTTGTTGGTCCTGATTGTGACTCCTATACAAGTCACATGCAGAACAATGTTACTGGCATTCTCTGATCACCTGAGACTTTCAAGTAGCTTTTGATATGCGGGATTTTTTCTTCCTGTAAAAGCTAGTGAAACGCCAGGCACACAGTAGCTGGCACATATTGCATGGAATACCACCCGACTAAACAAATTTCGGTGTATGTTAGCACAAAACAGATTTTGCCGTTTGCCGTTTTGCCGTTCGCCGGCCATTTTTGGGGTTTGCCGTTGCCGTTTGCCGAAATTTTAAATTTCTTTGCCGCACACCCCTGGCTGCGACCAAATATGCTTGTCTTCTTTCCCTCTCCTAACCCTTTTCTGGGTTTAGAGTAGTAGGGCCTATAAGATAAAATCACGAAAAAACCGCTGTTTCGGGCTCAATTTCAAGCCTAAACTTTCATTTCTTTTGATGGTGGACGAGCCCACTCCACATCATCGGCATCGATGATCTCTAATATCAAGAACATCAGCTGGCTCCAAATTCAATTTCAACAAATGAACATTAGCCTTCGGACTGACTGTCTGCTCGAACATTTATGTACTCATCTAGTCAAAAACATTGACTGAAGTGCTTTCTTTCATTGCTAAACTGTTTTTATTAGGTAAATGTGCATTAATTTCTTCCTCTGAATGTCGATTATTTTTGACTTCTCGGCAAAAGACTGCGATCTTTTTGAGCGGCGCTGTGCACGTGTGCACAAAATGGCATCTTTGGGCCTTATAAACTCTCATTCTAGCCCGTTTTTCACCGCGCTACCTTCATAGTTTTCAGCTGTTTTCGATCTAAACTGGTTTTTGTAGTTTTTTCCAAAACGTTTTTCATCGTGACCACTGCCTTTATGTTCAATTGTGAACTTTGCCCCTGTCATGAGCGAGTCATGATGTTTGGCACAAATCGTGGCGGGACCAGCATAGGAGCAACGGCACTAGCCGCCGTAGGAGCAGTTGTCGCGTAACCGTCGCAGCGACGTGTCGCAGAGGGCTGACATTCTGCAAATGTGCCGATGCCTGTCGTTGCCACTGTCGCTGTAACGCGCACTGCGACAGCCACAAATTTTAAGGGCGGGAGCTCCGCGACCAGCGATCGCTGTCGCTGAGCAGAGTGACTCGACCGCGTGTCGCAAAACTATACCACTGGCCGTTCTTAAAAGCGGTCTGACAAAAAAAAAGAAGTACATGTGTTTTTGAATGAGATATTATGATGTTGCGATGATTAGATATTACGTGGGCGATGAGATATGCATTAGATACACAAATGCTGATTTTTGGGAGCGGAAAAAATCAATGCGAAAGGAAATTAAAAGTGGCTTCATTCTTACTGCGCGACCTCATATCCCTACATATATATTAACATAAAATCGCTATTTCGCATAAGTTATTATCGTTCAAAGGAACGCGAGAATATTCTGATTGCTTGTGCCTAGCGTTGAGCATTCGATTTGAGGACGCAAATATACATGAAAAGAGATACGAATGGCAACATGGAGAGATTCATGGAGGAAGAATGCCATGAATGGATGAAAATCATGTGTGTGGTGTCTGTGCTGTCTCTGGTAACTTGGCTGCAATTATCCATTCGCTTACACAATGATATCGGCTAATTTTCAACCGCCTGTCATCAAATAATTTCTCCTATGTGGTGGCACACTATTCTACTTGGTTCCAAAAGTGGTTCAAGGTTCAAGAGGGTTTATTGTAAGGCCGGACGCATTCGGAGATTTCTCGGTTTAGATATTGAGCCTGTCAACGCTTTTGTGGGCGCATCTCATCTCGTAATAAGTACATACTACTAAGGGTTTTCCTTACGCAGCTTTACTTCGGAAAAATGGCAGACAAACATGAACTCTTACTGATGTTCAGTTGTTCAGCTCGATGATGCCCCAAGTCGAAACTTCCCCGGAGTTTAAAAAAAAAATCCTGCATATGCACATTCAATAATCGAATGTGAATTCTAAAATTTCATGGTCTTTAGGGCAACACTGCGCACTCGTTAAGATTCTTAAAATTCCAAACCTTCCACTTTTGAAACAATGTAAAACACATTTGGGACATGCTTGGAGGGATACTGTGCGATACGACTATAACTGACCCTCCAGCTTGACGCTAGTCCACGATTGCATACCACTCTGATTAATATTTAGAAGCCATTTCGAAAACTGTGTTGAACAAGTCCCTGATTTTCCCTAGAGAGATTCATCTGTGAAAACAATGTCTGGGATGCGTCATAACACGGTCCTCTCCAAAAACTCCGGAGGTTTCGCGCCTGAAAGCCGATCCTGAAAAGCAATAAACTATTATAAGTGCATGGCGGGCGGGTCGGAAAGGATTTGTTTTTCATCTTTGATCAAAAGTTTAGCTCAATTCGCACATGAGGTATCGTCGAGGAAATGAATTAGTCCTTTGCTTGGTCATTAAAAGTCAACCTCTCATAATTTGGAGCTTCTCTTTGAAAGGGAGTAAATTCAAAAAGAAATTTTTGAAAAATGAATTCAGAACAAAATTACGAGATTCTGCCCTGTATGTATTTCGGTTCGACGCAAATGAAAAAAGGCGAAATTCAAAGACAAGTTGAGCATTTCCAATCCTATACAGTATACATTCCATCCGATGGCCAAAATCGCGTCGGATTGAATTTTCTGATATAGCCGATTTTGCAAGACCGACTCATCAGATAAAACGGATACTGGCTCAAACAAGAATTTCCGATGACGGACCCTATCCGCACCGAGAATTTTCGACCGGATCGGTTATCGGATATCCGATCGGATAAAATCGGATCCACCGGATGATTCGGATGAAAATCGGATTAGAAAAATTTTCACTGGTATCGAGGATCCAACTCCGTGTATTCAAGCAAACACCATTCTAAAACCAAATGTAATCTTCATATATTGCTCGTAGAAACAAGCAAATCACCGGCTTTCGGAAATTCTAAAGCAACAGTTGACATGAGCAGTTGGATCGGTATTAGTAAATCTTCAGATTGAAAAAATTTACGACAAATCATCGTGGTGACTATAAAACAAGACTTGTTTGGAGATCTTCGACTGATATGGTTGCTTTAATCGTAAAGCGTATTTGAAGAGACGCGTTCAGTCTACTATTTCGGTGTTCTTCCGACACATCTTCCTCTCCGAAAGTAGATTCGTCACTATCAAAGTCAGCTTCTTCATAATCGGATTCGACCTCACTGCGCCCATACTTCTCAACGACTACATGTTTGTACAGAGAAATTTTCAAGGCTTGACGTCAGGAAAGTAATGTAGCACAGCGAATCCTGGGCAATTAAATATTTGGAGCCGCATTCTTCGCGACGGGTTCGGCCGCGGCTTGCCGCTTCTCGCGCAGGAATTCCAACAGCGGAAACCAGAAACCTCTCGTGGTAATCAAAATGAGGAGTAAGCAAAATGCTCTGGCCGTACACAGCACGAGACATAGAAAAGTACGAGCGCAAGCTTCAGAAATTATTCTGGCTGCTTTTTTCACGGTTCGCGTCCGGAAAAAAAGCGGAGATAAAACTCATGATAGGGCGACAAAGGCGTTGCCCGAGAACTGGGTTCCGCCAGGCCGCGGTGACGTCACTGCTCGGTGTTTCAACCACCGTTAACTTCACAACACCCGGTGTTTCCCTCCCCTTTCAACATATGAATAGTAAGTGACCTAGATTTGTTATTCTATACAGAGTTGTTTTTCTGAGTGAGCTTAGGATGACACGTTCCGGTTCTCCGCCACTGAATGGAAGACTGGGATTGTGAAAATGAAAAGAACAGGTGTGAAACATCTTTCCTGGATCCCTCTCTACTTTTCCACGAGGACACATGTATACGTGCTGCTGCAGCCAACTCACGCAACAACATTCTGCGTGCCCTTGCTGGCACCGCCTGGGGCAGCTGAAAGTTCTGCGTACAAAGTATAGAGCCATGGTGCTGCCTGTTTTGAAATATGGTGCCCCCATTTGGACTAGGCATCTGTCTAAACCCCCTTGATGCAGACTGCAGCGAGCGCAGACAACTACACTCAGGCTCGTTACAGTATGTCACAAATCGACGCCTATCCCCATCAGGAAACCAGCCTGCTCCGCGTCAAGCAGCACTTCTTGTTGCAGTCTCAGTAGTTCCTCAATGACGTCGTCAAGAACCCGACCCATCCCAGCCGTTCCCTCCTATCATCCGGCCCCCAACTTCGCAACATACCGTCGATCACTGGATGGGAATCAGGGATGTGCGTAATAGAAATTTTGCAATTCGTTAGTCGCTAGTCGTTCAACCGACCAGAATCCTCGTTAGTCGTTAGTCGTACAAAATCCTGGCTCTGAAAATAAGCACAGTTGGGGCACATAAAAGCCCTTATGGATGAAAAAAAAGGAAGGAACGCGTGAAGAGATGTATGTTTTCCAATACATTCATGGCCATTAAACTCAGAAAACATTCTTTGTCAGAAAACCCAGATTAAGCTGCAAATCAACATATACATCATAGAAAATATGAGTGAAAACGTACTACTCGAAAGCGTTTGTTCATCGATTTTTATTCTCTTTTTGGTGAGAAAGCAATCAATATGGGAAACCGAGGAAATGTTGAACTCTTTGAATTTTTCGGTGCGGAATTTGCCGTTCAGCGCTATATGATGTTACATAACATCGGCATGGATCGTGAAGAGACTTCGCTTTCACTGTTAAAGGTTGGAGCAAACTTGGTGCACCTGTGTTATAGCACATGGCACCGAGTTTGCGCCAACCTTCAACAATGAACGCAAAGTCTCTTCACGATCCATGCCGACGTTATATGTATGAGGTCTACCCAAAGGTGACAACACGAAGAACTGCACCGACTTTGCACAAATTATTCTTTGCTCAGCGTCGCGATTCAAGCGCGCGCGTGGGTTGGAGCTTGTTTTCATAATGAGGAAAAGGTCGGAAGAAATTAGCACCCAAATCGAAATTCCATCCACTGAGGGGTCCCATCACAACTATAAAGAAATCCCATACCTCGAAGTATTAAATGCTCAGTGCTAATATGAGAATATCGTGGTGTAAAAGCAATAAGTACTGCCCTCTGTAAAAATCTCAGCTGGAGCCGGTCAGTGTCGGAAATGGTTCAGTGAGCCTACCACAAAGTCGTGCGACCGGCACGAAGTCGCATAAATGCTGCGCCTTACCTTGCGCGACGTTCGGTTAGGGTCATAACGTGAGGGTTCCAGAACTGCGAATCAGTGTCAGTAAAAAATAAATACTGAAGGCTATGGTTATTTTGTATCATCCACCTCGAACAACCAACAGGGAACTATGTATCCATCGAGATGTAATCCATGGGTTGGAGCGCGATATGAATGTCATTGGTTTTCTAACGAATTTCGGGATTGCTTACGAAAATAGTTTTCATTTCGTTAGACGTTAGTCGTTAGACGTAACACCCAAAAACCCGTTATTCGTTAAATTCGTTAGTCGTAATTACGCACATCCCTGATGGGGATAGCCGCGGCGTAGCGATCTAACGTGGCATCACTTGGTCGATGTTAATGACTATCATTACCTCCTCGCTTCCGTGCGTGCCACGTGTGTTCGTCGCGGCTACCCCCCCCCCCTTCCAGTGATCGACCATACGCACACCGTTCTGTGCTGCCCTGTCTGCTGTTGACCATCAACGTTGGGCTACCTCCGACCTCTCGCGTAGAGGACTGCAGATGGCTGAGCATACATGTTTCGTGACATTGTACTTGTCTGCTGCTCAGCTCAATACCATATATGGCAGGTGGGCCTCCTAGAGCTGATGATAGTGAAACTGACCTGCCCAGGTGTATTCGAACAATCTTAGCAGGTCTACGATGTGGTCATTCTACTTACGTGAAGGCCTACGCACGCAGGATTGACCAGTCGGTCCCCGGTCAGTGTCCTGATTGTCAACGTGTTGGACATGTTTCATTGCATCTATTTTCATGTCTGGTCAGACCTACAACCCTGTCTGCTCAAGATTTATGGTACAAGCCGTGTGAGGTTGCCAACTTTCTGCGCCTCTGATGCCATGCTCTTTCAGGGCCGTGAAGAAGAATAGTAGATGAGATAGCCTTCTGGATTTTGAAATTTTCAATTTCGGCCTCGACAATGCGTCAATGTAAACGTGCGCGCGTAAAGCACAGACGCACATCACCGACAATTTCGTCGTGCACGTCGACGGATATTGATTTCAATTTTCGGACAAAGTGCAAGCAGTGGGTCAGGCATTACCTTTAGGGCGCGATTGTTGAATTGAGAGAAATGAACGCAATTTTATCCGAAATTATCCGATTTTTATCCGGAATTATCCGACTTTTATCCAAAATTGTCCGATTTTCATCCGATTGATTATCCCTTTTTAGAGTTTGTCTATCCGATTATCCGGTTTTCTGATCGGATGCTTCAAATTTCACTTTTCGGGATATCGGATATTTCGGATATCGTGTTTTATCGTCTGATCGGATTTCGGGTCAATCCGAAATCGCCATTTTGACGTCGGACCGGATTTCGGGTAATTATCCGATCAGATTGTCCGATCCGGATATCCGAAACCGACTCCGTCGGATGGAATGTATACTATACAGTGCATATCTTCAAAAGACTGTGCCGTATGAATTTAAAAAAAAAATCGAAAAATTGGCATTTTCTATCTGATCCTATCTTGTTTTTTCACAAGGCCATTTGTTCTCTCACAATGGCAAACAAAGATTTTGGAAGGCCATACCACAGAAAGTATTTATTATGGAGCTGAATTTTTCCTGGTCATGTTTTAAGGAAATAGGCTAAATCTACCTTTAGTACTGCATCTTCGTTATTATATTTCACATGAAATGAACTGTGCATTCAAAATCCTACTTTGCGTATGAGTCAGCTGAAATTTGCGATGTCCTATAACGTACTGAAGTTCCATCAAGCTCCAACGAGCCTGAGCCGGGATGCGTATAAAAACAATTTCTCTGAGAACAATGTGACCAGAGACTTTTGGGCGCTACTATGGTGTGTGGACGTGGAACGGATCGCAAGCCAACTTCACATCGTACATATATTCCAGACTGAGGTAAACAGATTTTTTTTCTTTTTTTCTCTATATTTGCCGCCAAGAAAAGCTAACTAGGGAACCTCGCTAGTCATGTATGGGATTTTGAGAGACTGTGAATGTTTCGTGGTCAACTCGGATACGCTCTTTCCGAATCTGTCCTTGAATTTTGCTATGGACCTCAAGTTAACAACTTATTACTGGTTAATGCTACTACGTTGTAGTTCACAGTTTTTTGTAATTCTCGAGTATCGAGAACGTGCTATGTGATTTGAACAGTAGAGCAACAACGACAAGACCAGAAGTGGTACTCAAGCCTACAGAACCCGAACGCTGCGGTCCCCATAACGAAAGTGGGCAGGGCTTGGCGGGCGCTCCTGTTGCGAATGCTTGCTGAAATTCGGTATTTTCAAACATTCAAAAAAAATTCGAAAAAAAGTCGAAACACCTTATAGAGCTATTTTTTCTTGTCAAGGAAGACACTGAAAACATTTTCAGTCCATAATACGTTAAAAAAATTCGTCCCAGAACACTAAACTTGCATGGGGGGTACCCCATTAAAAAAAGTCGAATTTTTTTTCGGAATTGAACCAGGGCAATCTCGTTTGAAAGCCGGCACGAGGAAAAACATATTCTTCTCGATCCACACCCGGATTCAACAGAAACTGCTCGAGATAGCCGTGGTGATAACCTTCGTTTGGCAACAATATACAAATTTCTGAGAATTAAGTCTTCTATTCAGCGTTAATGGAACATTTCAAAGAAGTGAACGAAACAGTGTGAGAGTCACACACTGCACAGTTGATGCAGGCTGGTTCCTGGCAATCCTTTTCACAGCAGTCGACAGTCTCAAGCTGGAAAAAGTAATCTGCCGGACTGATAAAAGATCCGGGATGGTTGTCAACGTATCCAGCTTTGTGCCACAAGTACTTCGGAAAGTTGACGAACCGAGGAGCACAAAACACGCGGTAAACTTGCTAAATACCCTCAAAAAGACATATGTCAATCAAGGGCTCTAGAAATAAAATACTGTCAGTAACCTTAAGTGTGGTTTGATATATCAGAAAAAAATTTGAAGAGTACTCAAATTTTGAAAGTTCTGATCATTTGTGAACAACGCTGCAAAAATGAAGCGAATCAAACTTTTTGAAAACCCAGTCATAAAAAATTATTGTTATACCCATTTTTGCAAAACTTTCGAGCAAATCTACAGCGACGGGAATCGAACCCTTGACCACATGCCTATAACCTCCACTCCCTAGGTGTTCCTCCATCCGTTGACGACGGAGATGGGCGAAATAGCGGTGAAGACTTCGAGGTAATGACTCATCGCCATGGCCCGTAGTAAAGCCGACGAAAAATTCAGTTGGGACTGACTGGGTCCAAGTTCTGAAAATAACTCAGACGAGGTGGCACACATTTCAGATGTGTGCGATGAGGGATAGTGACCTAGGCTGAGTAGAAAAAGTCAGCCACAAACAAGAACTCAGTCAGGGCTGACTGAGTGTACTCAGTCAGCTCTGACTGAATCCCTGGTTAGAGATGGACGAGATAGCGTGGCCATCGAGGAGACACGTCTGACTTTTTTAAGGAGCGACGGAGCAACTTAAGCAGTTCAGAGCAGAGTTGTGTAATACTGCGTCTTATGTAGCGCAATGGGCGCAGACCGCGCAAGTTTTCGACGCCTCCTGTCCAATTTTTTTCGACGACATTGATTGAATGCTTTTTCCCTGTTTTCCCCTCTTTGCCGACCCTTCCCTCTTATTTCTTCTGTTTTCCTCCCTCTATTTTTAATAATTTCGCACTCCTTTGTTTCGTCAGTTTTTTTCGCTTTTTCGAGTTGCTTAAATGTCTTTTTTTCAGGCGAGATGGCCGCAAGAACCAGCAATGTGTGAGTTTTCTTTATGAATTCATTCCATTTATTCTGTTTTCTATGATTTGCTAAGGAGGTCAAAATTCCACAAGCTTCTCCGTTGAACTTATCAAACAAAATCAAGCACGATATCGAATGGAGTTCACCTAGTTTGACCTATGCTGATTCCATTATTACAGCTTTAAAAAATGGCTTAATGTTTCCGTTGCGCGCTTGACTTCGTTTTTATGGGATTAACGATGATGATGATGATGAGAACGGAGAAGCTTGTGAAATCATCAAGCACCAAATCGCATTTTTGGTTATTTAACGATGTTACGTAAATCTACATCACCTCGCCTCCGTCGAAGGCGCGCGCTTGCGTCGCGGCGTAGCATTGGAGCGCTCTTTCTCACCGTAGAGCGCAGTTCCTCGCCCGTACACTACTCCAGCTAGGTGAATTGCGATATTTAGTGCATGTAAGGAGTACACCGACCTCCAAACAGTGTCTATTGCTACTATGCCGGAGGAGACGTCATTTGAAGGCGCGAATCTCGCAAAAAATACTGAGAAATTGGAATTAATGAAACTTGAAGCGAGTTTGGGATACTAATTGCAATACGTGTGTACCTTCACAGGTTGTTCATGACAATACGATGGTGTAAGGAGGTGGTGCCCCGATATTCATCTCTCAAACGCCGTTTAACGATATGGTTTGAAAATTTTCTAGAGTAATCTGCAAGCCAGAAAGAATAATCTACATTCTAGAAGTGTAGAACATCTAAGCATTTGCTTTTTTGTGAGTAATACGGAACTGGACGGTCCAGCTCCGTCACCTGGCGACCTGAGCCCCATCTCCTGTAATTCCTGTCTGAATGTGTATATCTTCCATGAACATACAGTAGCAAAATTGTAACCTATTTGCCCTTACAGGATACAGCTTTACCATCTGAAGACGTGGTTTCGCTCCAATGTTTGTTAATTCTTGACGCGGCGCCGACTGAAATTTATGACTTGCAGACCCAGTAGGGCAAGTTTCATCAATTGCGGTTCCTCAGTATTTTTTGCGAGAATCGCGTCCTGAAACGAGGTCTAATCTGGCATAGTAGCATTAAACGTTGTCTGGAGACCGGTGTACTCCTCACATACACTAAATATCGCAATTCACCTAGCTGGAGTAGTGTACGGGCGAGGAACTGCAATCTACGGTGAGAAAGAGCGCTCCAATGCTACGCCGCGACGCGAGCGCGCGCCCCCGACGGAGGCGAGGTGATGTAGATTTACGTATCATCTTATTTCACTTCAGTTCCAGGCTCCTTGTTTTTTTATTTTTCCACGCTATTTCACGCCAAATCACTTTTTAAGAAATTTCGAAATATTTTTGAAATTTTTTTCACCATTACCAAATCGCTTCTTTAGCCAGGAAGCTAAATTTCCAGAAATTTCACATATTTTCCCGAAGGTTCCCTTCCTGACTTCGATTTTGCTCAACGATTTCTATTTTGGAATGATGAAACATCTACCAGACGACATTGTCGTATGAGTACAATTTTCAAAACTTATGACCCAAAATTATAAAAAATACCACTGATTGCCGCATTCTGTGCAACATGTGAGAACTCTATGTTATTGATCATTAATATTTGATCTTGTATGATGAGAAGAATTTCCCAAACAAGTGAATTAGAGCCATCAAAAATCATAGCTGCATTTTGTGCAACAGGCAAAAAAATCAATATTATTTATTGGTAATTATCGAAAATGACTGATGAGCAAATTTCCCCAACCAAGAAAACCAATCTCATCAGCAATCACCACTGCTCGCCGCATTTTGTGCAAGAAGCGCGAAAATCGATAATATTGATTATTGATCGATGACGTGTCATGAGTACGAATTCCGACAAGTTCAGTACTCACCTCCGACGACCTTTGTTGATTGGATGCAGATTCACCCACACACCCTGGTTTCCACAGCCGTAGCAGAAAGAGGCAGTTTTCGCGCTCCACGGCTAATTTAGTATGTAAACCCACGAATTTGAGGTACCCTCGAAATCTGAAAGATCCCACCCGACCGTCAATTTTTTCCAGAATCCGAAATGGTGCTATGTGGAAGAGGGGGGCATTATGGCGCCATGGACTCGGCCACGCCCATTTTACTGTGCCACACTAAATTTGGGCACCCATCCGGGGTGCCGCGCGGCGGCCGAAACGTCGCGCGGCGGCCAAAACTCGTCGCGCGGCGGCCAAAACTCGTCTGCTTCCGACGCACGTGCGGTCGCGCAGCGCGTGGTACGCAGTCGACGGTGAGACATTGGCCGTTTTATGGCCTGTACAGTTACGGAGCTTCGGGAGCGAAAAATATTTTCGAATTGGGGCGCGTTTTCCCACCCGTACCATTTTCTCGGTCACTATCGCGCCGTTTCTATCAATTAGAGGATGAAAAACAGAAGCATTGCATTCTTTAGAAATTGCATGCTAGTGTTAAGGGAACGATCAATGCAGAGGTAATAGGTCTACGGGACGGGAAAGGCAATTGATTTTGCCAAATGTGAATTGTCTGGTGAAATTCCGTGAGGAAAATAAATACGTCGGAGCGGCCGCATTTTTTGCGACGGGGTTGACTGCGGCGCGCTTCTACTGGCGCATCGCCAGAGCACGGTTTCCGTCCTTACTTTCAGTCATAGCAATTCAGTTCAATTTTTTTTAAATTCAATATCTTTATCTGGCGACAAAGAAACATTTAGAATGTATGTGTTAGAGGTTTAAACAAGACAGCCTGGACATGCAGGCAAATAAAATAGTAGGCAAATAAAGCTTTAGCAGAATGCACGGCCATCGACCCCATGCAATGACCTGAAGTTAAAAAGGGACAGTCTGCTTTCGAAAATTGGAAAATCCGCGGCCTCAACGATCTCTGAGTGTAATTGGTTCCAAATTGGGATGACTCCGAATGCAAAGGAATGCAGCACAGCACGCTTTTTCCATAGCTTTCAGTCACGGAGTGGGCGAAATTTTGATATAAACGCCGAATATTCTTCGGGAGCGTTTTGGACTTTCGATGGCAGCTCCTCATTAAAAAAGCTTTATTTTAATCCTACAATAGGTAGTCTGATGAGGTTTATATTTACTACATACTTCGTTTACTATTCAGTTTACCCATTTCCTCGAAAGTGACGTTTGGATCCAGCAGACGGGTACTGTGCAGTAAACAGCTCCACTGCATACATGGGCAAGACTACTATAGCCGTTGTGAGACGTCTTCAGTTGCACCTATGAGGTATCTGCACTCGATCTTCACGGAAGCACTTAAAAAATCCATCTCTGATTTGTTAGATATATTGGCAACATCCGGTTGGAGAGCAGATTTAGTACCCGCGAGGAAAACCTTTGGCCCGTTTCATTGTGATCGTTGGCAGACACCCTTGAAGCTAGCGAAACCAATAGATGTTTCATTTATTACAGCTTTGTACAAATTGTTTATGCTTTAAAAGGGATATCTGTTATTATTGCTTCACGACTCTTCCTCTTACTATGAGAAACATGGGCGAAAACCCGGCTCTGGCGATGCGCCAGTAGGGGTGCGTCGCAGCCGCGCCGCAGTCGACCTCGTCGCAAAAAATGCGGCCCGTCGGAGCTCGAAAGAGGCCGCGATTTTCTTAGCTCCGAAACTTGGGATGAAACGGAAGTTGGAAATTTGACTTTGTGTGTACGTAAACTTCTTAGGGCCCATAACTCTCCTGATTTCGGAAAAGGAGGAAACCCCGGGTTGGTGCAAAGTTTGTTAGGTGTGAAAATGATGGCGCGGACGAGTTTCGCGACCACGTCAAAATTTGGTCCACGCGAAGTTTCAACCCCTTGGAGAAATTCGGAAAACGTTTAGCACACGTATCAAACTTTGTAAAAGTCTCAATAGTGGAAAACTTTGATGTGGATGCGAATATGTGCGTTTATTTAGGCCCATACAAAAGAAAGTAGCCCCAAGCGTTTCTCGGAAGCTTCTACTTACCTCATTTTGTTGTATAAGTATGCGTTAACAAATTGGCTTCTGAGTGTCGTAAGTACAGTCGCGCTTGCGATGAGGGTATTAAGTTCGTATTTGTGTGGAGGTTTCACGATTTTGGGCCAGGATGGAACCCGGAGTGTGAGAAATTTAGCATCCGAGAATTTGGCCCACACGAATCCTCAGCACAAAATCGAAGTGTTTTCTTCAAAGATTTGCCATTCACCCAAAGCTAGGAATTATTCACAAGCAGATCGCGGCTGGCACATCGAAACCTGAGCCGATTTTAAAGGGACGGGAGGAAAACGCGCTCCAGCGCCAATATATCTTTCTCTCCCAGCTCCGTAACTGTACCCCCGGGGTTTCCCTCCCTGCCAAAATCAGGAGAGTCATTGCGGCACGGAAAAATGGGCTTGGCCAAGTGCGATACAACAGTGCCCCCTTCCCAAATAGCACCTCCGAAATTTTCGCGATCCTCACACACGCGATTTCGGGGCAGTTAATATTTGATTGCTACAATTGTCAGATGCCGAAAATTCGTTCAGTAGTCGGACTGAAGCGTTTGAAACTTGAGGAATACTACGATCCTGCCCTCTGGTGACCAAAAACATCGAGGATTCCTGGACATATTCGAATAATGTTATCCAGCCCACCCCCAATGGTTGCGTCGGAACTCGTCCGGCCAGCGCCGTCCGATCTCGTCCGCGGCGCGATGTCCGAACCCGTCCGGCTGGCGTCCGATCTCGTCCGGCACACGAATCGCCGAAATACATTGACATCAAGGGAAGGTGCTCGAGCACAGGATATGAACACTGACTTATCAGTAGTAGATAATGTACCGGGAAATACCAGCTTTTGGGGAAGGCATTAGTAATTAAAAAGGCCTTCAAAATAGAATGTTTTTTTTGTAATTTCACCTGGTTTAGTTAATGAATCTCACCGGTGCATGAAACTGGCAGAATGTTTTTGTTTGCAATACTGGACTTCTAGTGGAATCTTATCTGGACACATACAGACCTAAATAGTAGATGCGATGTTTTTATGACTGTCAACTCAAGGAAAAAATACCAACTCAATCAAAACCGCTTCAAAATCAGTCAACCCCTCGATATTCTATACAATCGGTTTGATAAAAAAAAATAATCGAATGACACATATTTTCAAAAGAAAGAGTGCGGGAACCAGCGAGCTGCCTCGTAATGATCCTTCAGAAAACATAGAAAAACGAAAGATAGGAACCTACTGTAAGAACCACCATAAAAAGAAACCTCGGAATCGTTGTATAAGCAGCCCATGTACCTAATAACAGAAAATGGAGCGCAATCACTTTATTACCAGGTTGTTCAATAAGTTTTGTCGTCGATGAGAGGGTTGCTGCTAGCCCGAAATTTTTCTGTTTTGTTGGTGTACTCTTCATATGAACGTAGGTGAAGTTTCATTTCAATCTGTCAATTCATTCTTTGCTTACAAGCCATTTAGTGTCGCCGTGTCACTATGGAAAAAATTGAATATCGTGCAGTGATAAAATTCTTATTTTTGGAAGGTGTAGCACCAAAAGAAATCCACGAACGAATGTTAAAAGTGTATAATGATTGTTCACCTACAATTAGAACAGTAGAAAGATGGGTTGCTGAATTCAAACGTGGTCGTACAAGCCTTTTTTTTTCATCATTTCTCAAGTATTCACGGCGTTAACCCTCACAACACGGTCGGTTACTTGGAGAAGCCACCGATTGTAGCCTCAATTTTATCGAGGACCCCAGCGGACGAGTTTGGACGGCTCGCCGCGGACGAGTTCCGACGTAATCCCCCCAATCGACTCATTGGCCATGGGACAGATTCTTATATTGGAGCAGGCTTTTCGCGCTAGCCTTCCAATCTTCTCAGAAAGTATCAATATCACGATTTCGCAAGATTTCTGTATCATGTGAGCAAATTTCAAGGCTAGAAAGGCTCAACTCACATGTATAGCTGGTTTCGATATAGTCTGACTTTGACTGACTTTGCTATGGAGATTTCCTCTGATTTTATTTATTCATTCATTTTAAAGGGTAGATAGGACAACTTCACTAAAATGTGGATCTAGTTTTGGTGCGGAATATTGATGTAGTGAAGTTGAATAAAAGTCCAATTTTGTGCTTCATGTGCCATTATTTTAAAAAAGGCACATCGCTCACATTTGGTCATTATACCAATTAGAGGGCTTTGAAAGCACTCAAAGAAATCTTCCAGATTTGACTCAAAATCCTCCCAGATGTGTTATTTGGGGCGCTGATCACGAATCTGGGAATTAATTCCCGACTTTCCAAAGTTTTCGACTTGATTCGTTCAAAGCTTCCCAGCAGAGAAAAATTTGATAGCAAATCGCGACTTTTGACGATTGCCGGTGTACTACGATAGATATGGCTCAAATTGTGTCTCTTGGGGTTATTTGGAGTGCTGAGCACGGGCTTAATCCTCACAGACGCCTCGGTCATCGGGACTCACGCGTAAAATAAAATGCGTGTGGTGTAGGCGCCCACAACACTCGCGCCTTTACGCGCAATTCGCTAAAATGTCACCGACTCACCGTTTCTCGGATTTACGTTCGTTAGAGTCCGAATTCAGATCAGAAAGAGCTTTGCGGCCAGTTTTTCTCACAGAAGATCGTTTTAAATACGAAAACCAGTTGTCTTGTAAATACACTCAAGTAATACAACTGGAATATTTTATTTTTTCATGTGGAACGGAATCCATTTATCATACATTCACTTGTGATATATTCTTTATACTTTATAAAGCCATTTTCAATATTGATGATGACCAACGTGGGATATATAGCCTTTAGAGGCACAAGGCTGAGAAACTCATGTGATCTTGTGGACAATAACACTGTGATAAGGAATTTATGATACGAAACCGATGTATTGTCATTTGCGTTAGAGGGTAAAGAACATATGCTGAATCATTTACTTCCTTACTCGTCTGTGTGAGCTTCCCCATAGTGCCTGGCGAGGTCAGAGTAATGATGGAACGTTTCCTGACATTCAGGGAAGACAACATTTAAGACTGCATCATTGACTTAATGATCATACTGAACCCGTTGATGATAAAGAGAGGAATACGTTTCTTCAACGCTTACTGTACCCCGTATTGATATAGTTGAATGCTGAACCGAAAATCCGTACAAGTCCAAAACGCTATCAGTCTGCA
Source organism: Aplectana chamaeleonis (assembly GCA_029168955.1). Lineage (NCBI taxonomy): Eukaryota > Metazoa > Nematoda > Chromadorea > Rhabditida > Cosmocercidae > Aplectana > Aplectana chamaeleonis. The sequence continues at coordinate 94,735 of JAPDOI010000826.1, read as the reverse complement.
GAAGGTTCGGAAAATGTGCTTTCACCCAAACTATGCTTAGGGGGGGGGGTGTGTTTCGGACGCTAAACACTATTATAAGATCCTTTTCCGGATTTTCGTAAAAGTAAGTTGTTATGAATTACATACACCGCTCGGTATTCCTTATTGAGTCCACATTCATACGAAAATATGAAAGAAAACTCTGGGTGATCATGATTGAAAATGAATTGTAGACGATGTTTCAATTTTTTACGCCTTTTTACGATTCACGTTCCAGAAGTAGAACAGCTGTGAAGAGTGGAATGGTATGTGACATCTGCTATCAATGAAAAAGGCCCAGTACGAACTGAAAACTCAAAAAACTGGCGCATTATTCCCGGGAACCCACGGAAAACTTTTGTGCTGGAAGGAAGTGATGGGAACGGTAGCTGAGCAAACAGGGAAAATTAGCTTCGTAATGTAAAAAGAAGAGTTACGGTGAGAATCTCCTTCCTATAAATACGGAACTTTTATTCAAAGGAGTTGTTTTGTCGTAGTCATATACGTATGATAATGCACTGTATGGTATTCATCGCATTATTAAAGCTTCATCCATGCTTTGAAAAAAAAATCACTTTTTCTGTTTTTTTTTATTTGCGCGTAAAGGCGCGTGTGGTGTGTGCGTCTACACCACCAGCATTTTATTTTACGCGTGAGTCCCGATGACCGAGGCGTCTGCGAGGATTAAGGGGCTGAGCAGAGTGCCACCGCGGCGCGGCGCGGTCTGATGATGGAGAGCCGTTTTGATAGATCGCCGCGATCTATCAATACGGCTCTCAATTATCAGGCCGCGCCGCGCCGCGGTGCCACTCTGCACACCCCCTAGGCCCTGAGCCCGAATCTGACGTCCGTTTATCGATTTTAGTGAGAATACGGTAGATCACGATGGGTATACGGTAGTGTGGTCAAAGTCTCAGATTTGACTCAAAGTTTGTGAGTGGGGGTCATTCGGGGCGGTGAACACGAATTCAATGTCCATTTGTCGATTTTCGAATTATTGAGGTACGTTTTGCCCCCTAAGGAGCATGGTACCTACCGTAACCCACAGTGAACTTCAGAATTTTGACAAACGGACTTCAGATTCGTGTTCAGCACCCTAGATTACCCCTACATACAAGTTTGCGACATATTTCGAAAACACTGTTCACTGTGTGGAGGGGGGGGCGTGGCTACGCCCGCGTTCGACGCGATGTGTCACGGCTGGTGCGAAGCTCAACTCTTTCAGTTTCCTCTAATCATATGTTTTCGCCTCTGACACGTCCGAATTCGTGCAGACCTATTGTCATAAGCTTCATCTTCAGGGAAAGAGCGGCCTCACTTCGCTCATGTCCTAAAAGTATAGTTTCGCTGTTTTTGAGGCATGCTCCCCCTGTTCCTTTTTTAAGATAAAAAGGCGTGCCCACGTGGCTTACTTTCCACCACTTCGAAACCCGCATTGAAGGTCCCGTAATCATCCATTCTGTAGTTGCGATTCACTGCCCAAAATCAAAGAACGTCAACCGCACTTGGGCGAGCTGCACACCGCGGCCGTTGTCAGTGTTACAGGCTATAAAACGGCGGAATTCACTTGGTTCCTACGCGCGCTTGTGCGGAGCGGAGGTTAGAGCCAGTGAGAGAGCGTAGGGCAGACGGAGGCCGAGGCGACGCACGCGCCGCTCGCCCCTCGAATGATGTGAATTACGACGTTTTATAGAGTGTACCTTTACTCGAAGCTACTTTTCACAACGGCTGCGAAGCGTAACATGTTACAAGGGCCGCCCGTAGCCCTTATAAAATTTAATAGCATTTATAATCACGTGGGATTCCTTCAAAACTAATACTAACGTTTCAGATCAGCGAAAAACCTGAAGATACCCAGGGAGGTATCGAAGTACATCGTTGATTTTTCGCTGAGCATCAAACGACTCTAGTGATGTTCACAAACGTGCGAAACCCTCGTGTTGCTGCAGAGCGAGAAGCCGCCATGAGCCGTCTCATTCAGGACATCAAACTGAAGTTCGGATATTCGATGGATAAGAAGAAAATTCGTAATCATTGGGATTACGTGAAATCACGGTCACTGTCCAAGGGCTTCGAACAAGAGAAGAGGAGTAGGCGGGAGAGATGGTCAGTGCATTGAAACGATTGTTTTGATCACTATCTCCTGGCTATGACATTCTTTTACAGTTATCGAGGAACTACTGGAGGATCTTACGAACGCAGTAAAGAGGTGGACTTCGCTAGAGAAAATCCTGGACTCGACCAAAACGAAGAGACTATCTGGCAGTTATACAGCGAGACACCGCTTGGCAAAGGACTCGAGGGTGGAGAAACTCCAGTGGGCACACCGCGCTTAGTACAAGCAAGGCGGTCGCAGCCCGTCACCCCTACTTTCCGAAGAGGTCGCAGTCCAGAGGTCGAAAGAACGCCGAGCTCAGTCCACGATCGGCTGTCGACACCTGCAGTTTCTCGTTCTGAAGACCGTCGCATTACAACAGCGGAAAATCGGTTCGTTTTCTTACTTGCATTCTACATTTCTATGTAGGTCAGCGCATCTTGTACTCAATATCGAGCGCAGCCCGACCTTAAGTATGTGATGCGGTAGGAGGAAAGGGGTTACTGTCTCGCGGAACCATGCAGGGCGTCAAAAAAATAAAATCGAAGATTTGAGGCGGAGACGTAGGTTGGTGTCCCAATGAGGAGCGAAGTTTTGCTTCGCAGTTGCGGCCAGCCGCTGTTGCAGCACGCAGCAGGATAATAACGTGCTGGGAACGCCTGGTTTCGACACAAATAACCTTGCCCCGCATGGTTATCATCGTGCTGCGTGCTTCAACAGCAGTTGCCCGCATTTTTGGGCGAAATTCGAACCCGGTAAGGGCATTAGTGCTGTGGTTTGTTTTTGCGACATCGACGGAATAGCAACCTATTCAGGCCTCTGATGTCAAGTGACTCTGAAGCTCCAGAGTTGTCTGATATCAGCTTTATCGAAGAAGACGTTGGAAGTCCTGCCGTGGAACCTCTTCTGCGTGCCTTGGAATCCCCGGAGTCTGTTGGACCGCGTCCCGTGCTCGTGAGAATTGCTTATCGTTTTTATTTCGATTTTCCTTTCATTATTTCAGATTGTTTTTTTTTCTCAGTTTCAATTGCTGGTTTCAATAATTAGTGGTTCATTTTGAGTGGTTCTGATCTATGGACCGTTAAAATGGGATTGGGGGGGGGTCCCATGGGGAAGCTCTTTTTTCACTGAAGGGTGTTCTGGAAGGGGTAGGAGGAGCTGAGTGCCCAGCGGGAGGGCACTGTTGTATCCCACTTGGTCACGACCATTTCTCCGTGCCGCAAGGAGTGTCCTGATTTTGGCAGGGGAGGGGAACACCGGGTGGGTGCTCAAATTTGGTGAGGCACGGTGAAATGGGCGTGCTCAAGTGCATCGCGCCGCAGTGCCCCCCCCCCCCCGGCTACGTAGCACTGGGCAGGATGCTGAGCTGACAAGGAAACTCCCATGGTGACAGGGACAATTCCAAACGAAATGTACTTTTTTGAAGCATTCTTCGATTCCGCTCTCAAGGAGTGTTTTTAGCGGTATACGCATCTGCGGAAGCGACTACTATTGTTAGTATCTCTTGTGGCTCAATTGTAAAACTGCGCAGTATCCCGTACGAGCTACAGGCTCAAAGGAGTTATAAGCTATTTTCAAGCTTCGCGAAAAGGCAAGGAGACCACACATCAGACATTTTTTTCAGGGCGTTCCCTAAAGTTTTCTCGGATTTCGCTCAAAATAGGTATGTAGGGTTAAACCAGGGTGCTGAAAATCGAATTTGAGGCTCATTTTCCTGAATTCTGAAGTTTATAGTGGGTACAATGTCATTTAAGGCACAGTCAAGCAGGGTTGAGCAGGCCGTTGCGCCAATATTCGGTGGAGCCACGACCCCCCCCCCTGTTGACCGAAAAATTGGAAAAATTTTCAGTATTCAACTACCCCTCCTCGAGATCGAGAATTGCTCCAGCTTTTGAGGAAAAAATTTTCACCTCATTTTGGCCTACCAAGTGTTTTTGAGTAAATTTCCTTGTTTCTCCGAAATTTTTACAAGTTTCCTCCAAATGTTCATTTTTTCCGAAGTTTTCCAAATTTTTACGACCCCACCGTTGCGCCTTGTCGCGACCCTGCTGAACCCTGCTGGAGTTCTTTTCATACCCTCTTTACGAACACTCCCAAATTTGATTTTTTCGAAAAATTTCCAAAATTTTTATCACCCCCCACCTTGGAGGATTATATATCAAATAAATAACAAATCGTTTTGTCAATGCGTTTACCGCCATAAACACTTCCCTTTCAGAACTGCTGTGCTTCTCTGGGCCGAATTCCGCTCCGTAATCGCGTCTCGACACGCTTTGCGGCCGCACGCGCTCTTGTCAGTCGAGATTCCAGCGGCGAAGCCGACTCGATATTGCTTTTTATACAGTTTTCTCAAACATTGTTTACTTTCCAGTTTTAAAACACACCTAGAGATGGGAGGCTGCGGCACTGGAAGCTCTTCCGACTCGAAAGCGCGCGACCGCACTTCGTGTCGAGGCTCAAAAGTTGTATGTGGGTTAATCTAGAGTGCTGAACACGAATCTTCGGTCCCTTTGTCGAAATCCTGAGGTTTACTATAGTTTGCGGTAGGTACCATGCCATTTAGGAGGCAAAACCTACCTTAATAATCCGGAATCGACAAATGGTTATTGAATTCGTATTCAGCACGCCAAATAACCCCGCATCCAAATTTTGAGTAAAATCTGAGACTTACAAAACTACCGTATATCAACCTAGATACGAGTCTTGAGCCGAATACGAATTTTTTCTCGGAACGGATTTTAGCAACCGGGATCCTGTGCTACCGTAACTCTCGCATTCGCTCTGGAGCGCGTTATCGTATCATCGAACGCCAGCAATGCACCCACGTGGGAACTCAGGCTGATATCAGCCACTGAGAGTGTTTTCCCCTTTAACATTCAAGTCTGGCTATATCATCTCGAGCGAAACTCAGGATTAGGCTAAATTTCAAGAGTTTGATATCTAATGAACCCATATCGGATTTGCTTTATCGATTTCAGCTGTTAGTATGAGTTTCAGTGCGATTACTCTTGTAAGCCCACAATTTATCATTCTCTAGGGGGCATTCTCTTTTGAACCGAGTGTTGGGCTCACAATAAAGGGCAGGTGTGGAAGTTTAGAAGAAAAAAATTTATATTGGAATTTCTGAGAGCGGTAACATTGATTCTTCACTTGAGTTCTGAGTGGCCCTTCCCAAATAGTTATGCACCTGCGTTTTATATACCTAGTCATACAATGCGTATGATAAATAGACTCGGTTTTTAGGCGAAATCACTCCCAGTGGCTAAGCTCAGCCCCAAATCCCACATGGATGCGATGCTGGTACTCGATGATACGATAACGCTCTCCACGGCGAATGCGAGGGTTACGGTAGCACAGAATCCAGGCTGCTAGGGTAGCAGCATTATTGGAGTAAAAATAAGATTTATAGTGAAACTGCGCAGTATCCCATCCTGAGTCGCAGGTTCCGAAAAGTTACAAGCCCAAAATGGTAGTTTTTTTGTTGTTTTTTGATATTTCCAAAGCACACCGTAGTCTTTGAAAAATCCGGAATTTTATTTGATATCCTGATGTCAGGGCTTCACATGACGTCTTCAGGACGCTGTGCAGGGTCAAGCGTGGCGTCGCGTAAATTTTCGAAATCGAAGCGACCCCCCTTCACATCAATATTCTTTCTCCAAAATCCAAAACTTCTGCTATACCCCCCACTCCCCGAGGCGCGATTTCTGAGCAGTTTTTACACATTTCATTGCTAAAACTGTCAGACGCGGAAAAATCGTTTAATAGTCGGGCTCAAGCGTCAACAACCTGAGCAATGCTACGATACTTCCCTTTGGTGACTAAAAAATCGAAAATTTTGGGTCATCTTCACCAAATTTTCATTTTTGGTCCTAAATTTTTGCGATACCGCCTAAACTTAGTTTTAATGTCATGGAAAGTGGGTAGGGCTTCAGATGACGTGACCAGGATGTCATGTAAAGTGAGTAGGGTTTCAGGTGACGTCTTCAAGACGTCGTGTGTAGGTGGTGGGGCTTCAGATGACGTCATCAGGGCGTCTGGGTGGGGCTTCAGATGACGTGACCATGATGTCGTGCAAAGTGGGTAGGGCTTCAGATGACGTCATCAGGACGTCGTGGGTAGTTGGTGGGGCTTCAGATGACGTCATCAGGGCGTCGTGGGTGGGGCTTCAGGTGACGTGACCAGGATGTCATGTAAAGTGAGTAGGGTTTCAGGTGACGTCTTCAAGACGTCGTGGGTAGTTGGTTGGGGCTTCAGATGACGTCATCAGGGCGTCGTGGGTAGTTGGTGGGGCTTCAGATGACGTCATCAGGGCGTCTGGGTGGGGCTTCAGATGACGTGGCCAGGATGTCGGGCAAAGTGGGTAGGGCTTCAGATGACGTCATCAGGACGTGGGTGGGGCTCAGGTGACGTGACCAGGATGTCATGTAAAGTGAGTAGGGTTTCAGGTGACGTCTTCAAGACGTCGTGGGTAGTTGGTGGGGCTTCAGATGACGTCATCAGGACGTCGCGGATAGTTGGTGGGGCTTCAGATGACGTCATGAGGACGTCATTATGGGTAGTTAATTGGGGCTTCGGATGATGTGACCAGGATGTCGTGCAAAGTGGGTAGGGCTTCAGATGACGTCATCAGGACGTCGTGGGTAGTTGGTGGGGCTTCAGATGACTTCATCAGGACGTCGTGGGTAGTTGGTGGGGCTTCAGATGACGTCATCAGGGCGTCTGTGTGGGGCTTCAGATGACGTGACCAGGATGTCGTGCAAAGTGGGTAGGGCTTCAGATGACGTCATTAGGACGTCGTGGGTAGTTGATGGTTTAGCTTCAGATGACGTTTTGGTGTTTTTGACTGTTCTAGTTTCTGCCATATGAAACGAGAACAATTTCAGTTTGTTTTCCAGGAACATTTCCGTACCATGAGGCAAGGATCACCGAAACTAACTCGCGTAACGCTTCTATCGAAGCAACATAGGGTGCTTGATGTAGGTGAAAGTTTTTGGACCCTTGGACTCCGTTTCATGAGCAATATTTGGAACTTTTAGAAACAGATGGAATTCTTTGACAAAATCACAGACGCTCTGAACAACGTCGTCCAGTATGTGCAGGAAAGCAGAGCCGAAATTAGGCAGCTGAGAGAATCTGGAGGCTTGATTTCGATCTTATCGCGTTGATTTATTGCGTTCCGTTGTTGTTGATTTGTTATTGCTGTTGTTGTTGTTAATTTTCTAGGCTAATTGCTGTTTTTGTTATATTCTATTTTTTGTGAAACTCTTAGGGTTAAAGAACGGGCAAACAAACATTTTGCGGTCGAATGGCCCAAATAGTACCCTAGGCTGGTTATTAAGGATAGTCAGGGTTAGAGAACGGGCAAACATCTATTTTGCGGCCGGGTGACTCAAACAGAACTCTAGGCTGATTATAAGAATAGTCTCTACGTTGTTGTTATTCTTCTCTGAGCTAAAAAGCTTTCATTTCCGTATCTCGCAAAATTGCATTTCAAGAAATCGTGGTTAGTTGCGAAACACGTGCGTGATAAAATTCGGGAAGGGCCTCAGTATGAGTTCAACTTGATGCTGTGATTCATGAACGGCGAGTAGAATAATGTTTATTAATAAATATTATATGCTAATAAGGTAAACAACATTGTGTTAGGGAAAGACAGTAATGTCCGATCGTTATTAAAGAACCAGAGGAAAGTTACCTCCAAACACAGTGTAAGCCTTACAAGTGGTTAGTAACATACTCCCTAAGGTCCGCGTTTCCTGGTGGATGGGGCATCCGTCCTTTTATTAAACCTAGAGGCTGACCTGTGGGTGCACCCATATGCATGCCTATATTGTACAGCAGCACGCATGCTTTGATCACTTTCTGTACCTTCGGCGGTTCAATGCGCGCGATGGTATGTAAAATCGGGAACCGGCGTTTAAGTGATCCAAACGCTTGCTCAACGACCCTCCTGCACTTCGTGTGCTCTTTGTTAAAATGGGTTTTCCTACGATCAGCGTTGGCGCGCGTCTGTCGGTAAGGCGTCATGATTGCTGTTGAGTTCGCGTATCCAGCGTCGCCCAATAAGCAATAACCCTCTGGTACGCGACCATCGGTGAACATACGGCATGCTTCTGAACGATGCCAGACAGCAGAGTCGTGGCGGCTTCCGGGGTGATTCGCGTTTATGTACAGAAATCGACCCCTCGCGTCTACTACTGCCATCATATTTATCGCAGTATAGCCCTTCCTGCAGTAGTACTGGTCGCCATGCTGCTGTGGTCGTTGAATTCTTATCAGGCAACCATCTATACATCCGATGACGTCTGAAAAATCAGCATACACAGGTAGAATCGGTTTCTGGACTTGAACACAGCTCTCATTTTCACTCACTGGTAAATCTGCTCCTTCTTGCAAATTCTGCAGATCTCTGTCGACACCACGCGCGGTCGTCAATCCAAAATCGCATAAAGTACTGCTCAATGTCAGGGTGAGTAATGGCATCCAGAACTCGCGACACGACGTCACTCACGCACTTCTGGCTGATTCCAAAAGTGTCAGCCACCACTGTCTGGTGGCTGTTGGTGGCCAAGTAACGAAGTGTTATGAGCACCTTGAAAAATTCTCGATTGTGATGTCGCTCACACAGAAATCTACTATTTATACCTTGCCCACCTGATTTTTCTTAGAGATTACCCACGGCTGGAAGCCGTTTTCGGAGAGAAGAGGCGCGAGCATGTTCACTATATGGTTCACTTGATCGGGAAGGAAACGATATTTGGAGTAGAAGATCGTTTCGTTTTGTTCAAACTGGACCACTGGGTACAGCCTTCGATAAGTCACATTTCTCCTCCTTTCTGTTCCATCGCATTCAATCAGCACGGCCATAACCTCTAGAGCGTATAATTAGGGCATCAGTGGCAGCATATGGGTGACAGTGCAGGCAATGTCCGAATAAACTTCAACAATGACGCGGAAAATGAAATTTGTTAAGATTAATATATTTTGTCGAAGGCAGTGTTCACCATAATTAGGCGTAGGCGACGGGGGTCCCCCTTTTCCTGCTCCCACTGGCGCCAGCTGCTGGGGCGAACGAGACTGTAACTATACTCTGTAAAACGTCGTTATTCTCACGACTCATCGCGCCAGCGAGGCGGGCGATTCTGCTCCCTCCGTCTGTCATGCGCTCTCTAACTGTTTCTAACCGCCGCTGGGCACCAGCTCGAGTAGGAACCATGGGAATTTTGCGCTATGTTTGAGACGATCACCATGAAGGCACAGAACACGCAAGAAAATGTAGCGAAATTATCCAGGGAACGAATTATGAATAAAGATTTTATGCTTTCTTGAAGAAAATTTCCCGCCGATCACAATGATTCTTTTAAATCGTTCAAAGCCGATAGAAACAGAATTGTGGCTTCTGAGTTTGCCTATACTTTGATGATGAAATTTTGATGGACAAGTTGTCTCAGGCCGCCATTGAGTTCTAAAATCAGGAACGGGGCGTGACCCGTTATTGTATTTCAGGGGGTCGGACCCGTGGTTGACGCGTACTGTGCTTCTCTGTGCCAAATTTCGGTCCGCAATTGCGTCACGACACGCCTTGTGGCCGCACGTGTTCGATTCCGTCGAGTTTCCAGCGCCAAAGCCGGCTCAATATGGCTTTGTTATACAGTTTTCGCCAATTTGGTTTAGTTTTCAATTTCTAAAACCTACCTAGAGTCAATAGATTGGCGGCTGCGGCGCTGGAAACTTCCGACTCGAAAGCGCGCGGCCGCAAAGCGTGTCGGGACGCAATTGCGGGCTGGATTTTAGCCCACAGCTGTGTAGAGATGGGCACATCAAGATAGCGCGAATCGTGTTAACCTATATCCGATAGCGCCACGAGGAAAATACGGTACTGATTTACTTCTCTTGCTGAGAGTGGATTCTCTGCCCACATTCTCGCCGTAGGCCTATCCTGTCAGCTTTTGCTGCGCCTATGGTACTTAAGCCGCGAGAAAGTGGGCGGGATTTCCCCTCCCAGAAAACGATCTGAATTAGAGCCGAAAATGCATATATACCAAAGTTGTACAATTTCGAAAAAATGTCGAACGAACGAAAATCGAATGTTTTTTCGTACAATAGTTTTTCGAACGAACGAAAATGAAAAATTTCGTTCGAAAAAGATTCGAACGAACGAAAAATGAAAAATTTCTTTCGAAAAAATTTTGAACGAACGAAAATCGAAAAATTTTCGTTCGAAAAAATTTCGAACGAACGAAAATCGAAAAAATTTCGAACGAACGAACTTCGAAAAACTTTCGAAATTTCGGAGGTTGAACGAACGAAATTCGAAACTAATCGAAATTTCGATTTTTTTCGAAAATTTCGAACTTTTCTCGAACTTGTTCGGAAGGATTCCGATCGAACGCATTTCAAAAAAATTTCCAAAAATCGGATTTCGAACGAACAAAAGTAGAAACATTTTCGTTCGAAAAAGTTTCGAACGAACGAAATATGAAAAAAATTCCTTCGAGGACTTTGCGAACGAACGAAAAAATTTCGAAGAATTTTGGAAAATTTCGTTCGTGTACAACTGTAGTATATACCCAGCCCCAGGATGAAGACCTTGCATGCAAGTACTTGCAACAAAACCATTTTATCCATTTTTTTTAACAACTCGAAATATTTTCAATAGCTCGCCTTTGTAAAAAAAATTAGTGGTCGTTGCCCTACTAGCTGATAGCTTGATTAAAACTGCAATTTTATCAGTAATTTTCGAAACTGCACTCTACTCCTTTCTTTCTCATCAGATTTTAGAGCATTCGTTAGACCGATTTATGAAATAAAACTTTTTCCACCCACGAATAAGGAAGTTTTTTTTTACCTGAAACTCAAATGTAACTTCTAAAACAACATTCAGAGAGGCAGTGAATCGACATCTTTCAAAATGTTATTATCCAGAAATTAGAATGTGGTCAATTAGATAATTCTGGAAGGAGTTTATATAAAACCACATGGAGAACTGATCGAGAGGTTCAGAGGTCGCAGCTAAGAAAACATTCAACAATTGAACAATTCATGAAGAATTAATACCAAGAAATCAAATCTCTCCCAAACACTTCCGTTTGCAGAGCAGCGAATAAAGGAACGCATCAAAGAAAGACATTGGGAGCAATGCATTTGTCATGAGAATCAATAACGATTTAAAAAATTTAACCTACTCTCCATGCCGTGATTGGATTATAATGTACTAGAACGATGTTCACACAATTTACTTTTATGCAGTATCATAGAACTGCCCTCTAGTGAACCAAAGAGCGATTCTGGTCATCCCATGTCGTTCGCTCAAGTGTTGCGGTCGACCGATGATCTGCCGAATCGCTATAATTTCGGACTCGTCTGAGTCGTGTCTGAAACTTTTCGGGCTCGTCTTATCTCTCACTCAGGTGACCTTGACCGAGTGGCGGGTTTACTACGGGCCCATTAGTACAGACCTCCCTTTTAGATTTGTTTCTTGCTGGATATGGTGTGCTCAACATAAATATACCTACTAATATTGCATGAATTAGTGAAATAACTCTTAAAGTGATAGCGAAATAGCAGATTACAAGGTAGTAATTTTAGCGAGTAATAACTTGTTAACTTGAGATCCGTAGCAAAATTCGATGACAGAATCGGGAAGAGCGTGTCCGAATTGACCAGCAAACACTGAAAGATTCTCAAAAGCCGATACATGGGTAGCGAGGTTCCCCAGTAAGATCGAAAAAGCAAATTGCGCACCCTTTATCTTGTTTTTTCTGTCCAAGTATGTTCACGATGTATATATCATTGGGGAGAACTGTCAGACTGTGGCTGTTTGGTAAGATAAATTAATAGACCTCTTCAACAGACCTCATTGTGTTAAAGGTTTGCCAATCGAATGAGAAAACCGCCAACATCGCGAAAGGCTAAAAATAGACTATAACAGAAAGGCAGACGATAGAATCTAAGAATGCTACTAGCTCGTGAGCAAGACTGACACCGTGCCGAGGTTCGAGAATGGACACCTTGAGATAATGTCAAGCTATATATGATTGTTGATGTTATTTACAGATATGAATCAATAAATACAAAGGAATTAGAGAACGTTTTCTCCCCATTACAGAGCTTATGCGTTGAAAGTTGTCACGTGTCATGAACATGTTAAGCGTGACATGATCCGATTCTTTGTGTTCGAATTTTGTTCATTAAGTACGCATCGTTGAATGGAAAAAGTTCTGGTGATAATGGTCTAACAAGAGTATATGGTAAAATAGTGAGTGGTGGCGAGGTTGAAGTAAGGTGGAATAACGATCTTCAGCTGAGCAGAAGGACTTCCGGTTGGCAGCAAAGACAGTCCCCAAATACATGATGACAGACGATAATTCGATTACGCGTATAAAAGAAATTGACGGATGCTTGACGGGTTCCGTACACTCACTCATTTCTATTCGTTTATATAATTATCGCTTCCACACAGCCAATTTCAACTCCAAATTGGTTTTTTTTAAGTTTCTTAAGGGTCTGCGCTGTTTCTTGCCAACTCAAATTTTTTGTTTACGATAAAAAAATCACCATATATGTTTTCTTGGAGACGGAAAAGAGTGACGAACCGCAGATAAATATCTGAAAGCGGCTCAAGCACCGTAAGCATAGCCATCTCTCCAACGAGCAATCCTGTGAGATGGACAATCTGTTCCATGGTATGTAAATACCAAGAAACGTAGGGCATCGTACGAGCAGAGAATTATAGTCCATTTTTTCCTTCTGTGCAGACTTGTTGCTCAGGAGAATAAATTCAACGCAAGAGTCCTTCCAGGACCTTTTGTTGAACAAATCCACTTTCAACGTAAATAACAAGGAGGTTGAAATTCGGTCATATTTTGTATAGTGCCCATTTATTTTGGCAGGGCGTTTTACTGCACCTCCCTTGTCTTCGGTATGGTACATTTTTGATGACTTATTGATCTCTGACAGTATTCTGAGCTGGGCTCAACCGAGGAATGGATGCAATAAAAACTAACTATAAGTGATTTTTGTAATGCATTTGACTACCATGCCGATTCAGTTGACATGTAAACTCTTCAGTTTTTTTGGGTGGTGAGGCCACAAGGTATCGCTAACCTGGTCCCTTTGTCAAGTTTAGTTTACATGTGGAATGGACCAAGCGCAATCATTGCGACAGGCCGTTAGGCTTTCGCGAAACCACCGACGGGTTGTAGGCCCAGAGCATTAAAGGCAGTGTTCACGATAAGAATCGTTTTTCTGCTTTTCCACCTATCTTGAAGACGGTCCCATGCTGATTCCAATGATGGTTTTGGAATCGTACAAGGCCTTCTAGGAACGGAGTTATGGTCCCTCGAAAACTGAGCTAGGGAAGCATGGTGGACGAGTTGTCCAAGGCTTTTAGCTTCCGTCTTTTGCAGCCGATGTATGCGAGCTGACCTGAGTAAAGAGAGAAGTTGAGAATGAAGGGAAGAACGGGGCTACTGATCGGAAACCATTGCTCATCTTACAATCTCGAGCATTCATTTGTTCACGTCGGTGGGTGTGGAAAGTGCATCAGGGGTGTGACGAGCTGACGGTTGTCCAACTTTGGGGCCGTAGGGGACCGTTCTGAGCTCATTTTTCTTAGTTTCTTAAACGTTAGGGTTGCGCTAGGCCCCGCAGCTGCCGATCTCCATCAAAAAATCAGACATGGTTTTTATAGTGGACACTGCCTTTAAATTCGCGGAGCTAGCCCGTCTTTCCCATTTTGTGATTTCACTCGGGACAGCTTCGCTTGAATGGAATGGCCTGATCTTTTAACACTTAAGAGACCGCCTGCTCCACGGCGAATTTCCACAGCCGACCGGTGCGCTCCACGGCTAATCGTTTCCGTGGGTGACACGTGTGGACACGCGGTCCGCTGGGAACCATCTTGATCGAAGCGCGCTTTCTTACTTACACAACCAGTACTCCATTTTCACTCCAGCTGAGAGTACAGAGAGTAAATAGAGAATTGAAGTAAGGCCATAGTGAAGCAATGATCCACCGCTTTCTTACAGGCCTGCTTTTTCTTGATTTCGGAAGGTATTTCAACTATGCATGTCCAAGGTGCTTCGAAACCCTTCGCAAATTTTTGGGCGTGCTGGTCACGAAATGAACGTTTGTCTCTCGAATTTAAAATTTTCGGCAGGTTACAAGTAATGGTCAGAACTGTGCCATGCGGAGACAACCTAAAGTATTGAAATTTTGAAAAATGAACGAACTTCTACTATGCAATGCCGTATTGAACCTCATGGAGAACCTTCGGCGGACTCATAAACTTTGACCTGCAAAATTGATCGATGTAACCGATGAAAATTTCATCGAAAATCTCAAAATGGGAATCAGTTTTCTAATAACCACCCCCCCCCTCCCCCAAATTACCACCTGAGCGAAGTCGCACCAAAACCTCAAACGCTTGTCAACGGATAACGAACGGCAGACAACAACGGTGCTTTTCAAAATCGTGAAAAAACACCATTTGATCGTTCTTCGAGGCCTCCAAATACACCCGCAGTGAAGTATCAACAAAATTTTGAGCATCGAACTATTTACAGATTTTCTCTCCCCCCAAGTTATTTCCCTCTCGCAATTTAGCGAAATCTGTAACAAAGATGAACGATGGCTAACATACCACAATCGACGGGAATTTCATTAGAAATTGTAAAGTATACACCGGAACCTTGTGCAGCAGCTCGAATACCCTCGGGGTCAAGACAGCAAAATTTGAGACGATGACCTACTGCAGTTATCTCAAATAGGTGGCCCTGCTACTCCGACAATCGACTAAAGGACATCAGTTACGTGATGAGCATCATCCTAATGACCTCCTTTAGCAAAGATTGAGACAATTTCTTTCCGATCAAAGAAGCTTGAAAAATCGAAAAGTGCAATTATCGGAGGTGGTAGTAAAATTACTAAGAACACTCGAAATGCTCGACCACTGTGAATGTTAATAGTTTACATTATTAGGAACCTATTCGTAATTGAGGAGGACTTCACGCATTAGAACTTCAGAAAATATTGGAAGTTTTATGGCGTGGGTGCGCAGTGTGGACACGCGGTCCGAGATGCAAAACAGCCGTGGGTGCGCAGTGTGGACACGCGGTCTCTTAAGTGTTAAGCAGCAAGAGACGGCTCCTCCATTTAAAGGCACAAAACACCCAAAAAATTATTTCTCGAATTCCATGCTTATCTTGGTGTGGATCGCACGCTGATCACAATGGTATCCCTGAAATCGCTGGACGTCCCTTACGAAAGGGTCTCCGGAGCATTGACAATCCGGCACGCGTGGTGTTCGAGTCAGTATGATGAGCGCAGAGGATGAAAAGGAAGACGCTGCTAGCTAGCCTGGCACTCTCGACCGGCCAAAGCGCAAACTGGCTATCTCTGCGATTTGCTGAGAGGGATCATTCACAGCTATGGCTGTACAGTACAGGGATGTGAGCAATCCTAGTTTGGAAGACGGGAGCACTCAGAATTCCAGAAAGGAGTGAGAGATGCAGCTTTAAGAAAATATGGATTTTCATGGAGTCTCTAGGGAAGCTATGACTGATAACGCTTTCAGATATCGGATATTGGAAGAAATTTCAGCTTTCATGAATGAAATTTGAGTGGCCCCATCAACAAGACTTGCACCCAGGGATGGATCTCTGAAGTAATCGATTATCAAATCAATCCACTGAACGGCGTTGTATGTTGTGCTTTTTCAATGCGGTGGTACAGGAGAACTTGTTAACAAGTTGGTTACTTACTAATTATCAAATGAATCCCTCTATCTCCTCTATTTTCGCAGTCGTGTTATAACAATCGTCGATGTGAAGCAGATGCTTTTCAAAAAGTTTGAAGGCAGTGTTCACGATAAAAAAAGTTGGCGATTTTTCCGCAGAGAACTAATGGTGTGTTGGATGGCGCAGAGAACTAATGGTGTGTTGGATGGTGAGCCGATCACGAAGAAAGAACGAGAAAAAACCGTCTAGAAGTGCCCAAACGAGGAACCCCCAAAGTCCGGAGAGTCCAACTTTTTCGGGAGACCCCGCCCCGCACACTATTCCTTCCTGAAGAAGCTTCAGCACGTAAACAGCCGGTCAGCAAAAGAAATGGCTTCTATAAGTTTGTCGATAAGATATTATCACGTTGTCACATGGAACTACTTCATTCCTTCAAACCGGTCAATCCTCATATTCTCAAAAATGGGACGTCACAAAAGGGATTCTGCTTTGGCGGAAGAAAGTGCTTTCTCGTCTCTTTTCGCAGATCTGTTCGACGCTGCTGTCACAGCAAGCCCTTGACCTATCAGAATCTGTAAGAAACTGAACACCCATAATTTATCGTGAACACTGCCTTAAACTATGAAAAAGGAGAAAACATTCCCAGAACCACACCACTTCTATGATAGTGAGTGATACAGCTAATGGAGCAATGGAGCCTGATTTTTAGAATCAAGGCAGCATACACGCTCACAAACATGGTCGAAATAACAGCATAAATAGGCCGTCACTGCCCATACCATGTCTTCAACGACGTTTGAAATCTTGAAAACCATCCAGGAGTGGCATGCATGAATGCGGAGGCTGGGGTAGGGAGGCGCAACGTCGCATGTTTGCGCCCGAATTTGAATTGAACTTGTGACGCGTGCGTGCTGCGTCGCGCTCCCCGCCCCTCGCCGACGCTTTCATGCATGCCACCCCAGGATGAAAATATTTGACGATAATTGAGCAATCGTGCCTCGCACGCCCGTATTTTCACACCTCTTAGAGGAACAGAAGGAAAAATTGAACCTGAGAAATTTTGTGATAGCTTAGAGTGAGAACACTATCAAATGGGAGTGCACGAGAGAAACAGCTTGATTTACCTGAATATAACATGTCTAAGCACCGATTAACTCTCGTCCACTCTCGAGAATGCCGCTCTACTTCGGCTGACTTTCTGAAATGGAGGATTTCATCGGTGATGTACATGATGTAGGCTGCGCTTTTTCCGATAGGGTACGACAAGGATACTGTCCAACGAGTTTCTTACTTATTGTTTACCATGTCGATCGACATTATTGATTTTTTCGCAAAAATCGCCAAAACATGTTGTAGGCTGCGCTTTTTCCGATGGGGGTGGGACAAGGGTACTGGCCAACGAGTTACTTACTTACTGTTTACCATGTCGATCGACATTGTTGATTTTTCGCACAAACCGCCAGAACATGATGTATGTAGGCTGGGCTTTTTCCGATAGGGTACGACAAGGATACTGTCCAACGAGTTACTTACTTACTGTTTACCATGTCGATCGACATTATTGATTTTTCGCAAAAATCGCCAAAACATGTTGTAGGCTGCGCTTTTTCCGATGGGGGTGGGACAAGGGTACTGGCCAACGAGTTACTTACTTACTGTTTACCATGTCGATCGACATTATTGATTTTTCGCAAAAATCGCCAAAACATGTTGTAGGCTGCGCTTTTTCCGATGGGGGTGGGACAAGGGTACTGGCCAACGAGTTACTTACTTACTGTTTACCGTATCGATCGACATTGTTGATTTTTCGCACAAACCGCCAGAACATGATGTATGTAGGCTGCGCTTTTTCCGGTAGGGTACGACAAGGATACTGTCCAACGAGTTACTTACTTATTGTTTACCATGTCGATCGACAATAAATATTTTTTGCACAAATCGCCAGAACATGTTGTAGGCTGCGCATATTCATGTAAATCTAGCTGTTTCTCTTGTGCACTCCTTTTTGATTGTGCTATCACTCTAAGCTATCACATGTTTTTCAGAGTTAATTTTTCATTCTGTTCCTCAAGGGGTGTGAAAATACGGACGTGCGAGGCATGATTGCTCAAATATCGTCAAATATTGTCATCCTGGATGGTTCTCAAGGCATCAAACGTCATTGACGACATGGTAGGAGCCGTGCGGGCCTATTTATGCTGTTGCCTCGACCATGTTTATGAGCGTTTATGCTGCCTTTAAATCGCTGAAACGGGTTTCGATCAGGTGGGATAGGGAAAGTTTTAAACAAGTTGGTCATTTACTGTTTACCAAATCGAATGATTCTGATTGGCTAATCGTGAAGGTTTCTTGTAGATATTACATACTAAGTAATACCAAGAAAAGAGAACAATTCCAGCTAACAGGATTCTCCCTAGTAAAAGCGTTTTGGCGCAGGCAGGAACGCTCCAATAAAACGGATTATTAGGAAAGTAGAGGGGGCGAATCTACAAAGAATGTAACACATTTCTTGAGAAGCGATTTCCGCAGATAGAAGTTTTATTTCCCGAAAGCAACCGTTGTAGTGTTTCACATGAAAGAGCCCTAGGCTTTTCGGAGAAGAACTTCTACTTGGTTGAAAGGTTCATGTGTTAGTAATTGCACCTGCTGCTACACTTTCACGGGTTACTTTTGCGAACAGCAGAATGAAACCGTTTGCGTGTTCCAGACTACACATCAAAACCTCAATCCTACTAAAGATGTCAGTCGATACCACAATAGTAGTTTCTTTTTCTTTGTGTCTCCGGCTCGGGTGGTTGGGTGGAGAGCACAGCAAGTGCGAGAGAAAGTGGGCGAGGCATGCTTGGTTGTCAATGGTACCGCAACCTTACGAACGGAGATATGGCTCCTCGAAGATGCCCGCATTTCGAAGGCGAAAACTTGGTGGACGAGTGTCTCCTGTATTTCTCTTCATTCGCATTCGCTGCACGAGAGCTAACCAGATTAAGGAAACAGACCTGCAAGGGGATGAAGAACGTTGACGCAGTCAGAATTCATCCCTCCAACTAGTCGCTACTGAGTTTGAAAATCAGGTAAGGGAGTGGCCCGTGGTGGTAAGCGAAGGGGGTTGGGCGCGTGGTTGCCGCTAATGTACATATATTATCTCTCTTATTTGGAGGAACTAAAATCTCGCGCTTGGCACAAATTATAATGTAGGGGTCTTCTACACAATTAAATAAAAATCACAAATTTCACGACTGAGGGTGTACCGTGCCTTTGAGTGAAGCGATCTTGAGTGAAACTTTGACAGCCAAAGACGCTCTATGTACCTCATTCATTCTTGTGTTTTAGACCTACAACCTCCCACTGGCCAGCTGGGTTTTGATCGCGAGGGACACCATGCTGTACACACTCTAATGACCTTGCGGGACAGCCCCCGTCAGGGATATGTGGCAAACGATTTTGAGAATTAAGCAAACGGCAATCGGCAAAAAATCTAGAAACGACCGGCAAACGGCAAAGAATCTTTGCTTTTCAGATCCTTGTGATTTAAAAATGAACCACAAGTGCCGCTCTACCTTCCCGCAGTTCTCCAATACTTATGTTTACGTTCTGTTACACTAACACTCGTAGGTTTCGATCAGAAGCAAGGATGCGTTTCTGCATCTCAGACGTCATTTTTTAATAACTTCCTTCGAAATCAACTTTTCTTAGATGTAACTAAAAACTTAGCTAGGATCCGAATGAGAGAGGCTATCCAACGATATAGTGCTCGTTAGTGCTAAGTTTCAAAAAAAAAAGATCGGGATGACAGTACGTACAGCTCTGTGCAGCCGCACACTGTATTTCTAAACTGTATGGTACACTGAAGATTTCACCCGGAACTGCTTCGTTTGAACTTAAACCGCAAAAATCATGACATCATTGAATAGCCCTTCTCTCGTGGATCTCAAACAACTTTTCAGATCCGAAAAAATCCAATCCCAATCTGTAACGAGTTAATAGAAAAGGACTTGGAGTACGCGCTCGTTCTGACCAAATCCTCCCAGCGGTACTGTAGTTCAAAAACAGGGCATCAAACGAACAAAAATAAGACATGTGGGACCTTGTGTAAAGCCTCTTCCCACAGGTTTTTCACAAATGCTTCTTAAATGTCGAAACTTTCCGTATTGGGAACATCTGACTAGGGAACCTCGCATGGCCTACCCCACCATTTAAAAGATGATCAATGTTTTCTGGTCAATTCTGCTCCGTTATCTTCGAACCTAACATCGAATTTTGCTACGGACACCTCTGAACGAAGTTATAGTCGTTTTTGAAGCTTCGTGAAAAGGTAAGGGTGAAACGGCATCAGCTAATTTTTTAGGGTGTCTGAAAGAAAATTCAGATTCGGCTCAAAACTTTCAACTGGGGGTTATTCAGGGCGCTGAACGCGAATCTGGGGTCTGTTTGTCGCTAGATTTATAGTTACTGTAGGTTACGGTAAGCATAATGTCGTTTAACTGGCTTTACTTAAATTAAAATTCCGAGAATCAAAAAATGGACCTCAAATTCGTGCTCGGCGTCCCAAATAACACCCACGGAGAAATTTTGAGCCAAATCTGGGACTTTGACCAAGCTACCGTATACCCACCGTAACCTACAGTAATCTATCGAAAATCGATCAACGGATTGCAGATTCGTGTTAGAGAGGAACCTTACTTACATCGCGCCACGAATATCGCGCGCGATGTGATTTGCTCTGCGATGTACATCGCGCCAACACCTCACACGATAGCAGGCCCTGAGCCCACCCCGAATGCACCCGGAGCCGCGTCCATGTTGCGCTCAGGGCGACAAATTCGGCAATTTTCGGGCCTTATATGTTGCGATGCACGCCACATACGTTGCGCTCCGAGCGCTACCGACGAAACTGATTCACGCAGCGCCCTGAGCGCAACTGTCGGCTCATGGCGTCATAGTACGTCATCCAGCGTAAACGGTTGCGCCCCGGGCGCTTTCTATGAACAGATTTTTCGATACCTTAACGTATTTCGGATGCTTCGCTTTTCGATTTTCGGAAGCGTTTTAGGTAACTAGAACGATTCTTTTCTAAGCAGCGGAGGGTAACACTTGTGATGCTGGTTCCGGCGATCGAGGTGGCAGATTCGACTTCTTATTTTGCTGTGGGGATGAAACCCATAAACGAAGGATGAGGATCAGGGATGTGCGGCAAACGATTTTGAAACATCGGCGAGCGGAAATCTACAAAATTTGTCCAAAAATGGCCGGCAAACGGCAATCGGCGATCGACAAACGGCAAAATAAAAAACTTGTACAAAATCAATATAAATGTTCTAAAAGTACCGATCAAAAAAAACTTTGTTCTCATGCTTATTTCGTATTTCAATAACCAGACAAGAAATGGTGCTTGAATAATACCACAAAAAGTTGAACCTCTTACGTTGGTACAATACCTGATATAAAAAAGGGCACCGGAATGAGCATTTTATTGAACACTGGTAATAAAAATGTTGTGGTAAAAGAATAGTGATTTTTCGAGGTTCTCGAATGTCAACCTCTCTCGAAATATGTAGTAGTCATTCATTTGCTTCGTGTTTCAATTCCATTCACAAAATTCAACGTATCGCACAATCCAAGTTAAGACAACACTTGAAATTCATTCAAAGAGATGAAGAACTCACTGTGCTCCAACTTTAGGTGATTATTTTCTAAAGAGCGTGGCAGTCGCGTCGCTTCTCTGGTAGAAATTGCAGCGGCGGATCCGCGATAAAGCCACACCGCTTCCTACAGGCACCACATCTGCTCCGCGAAAGTTCCGCTGCGGCTCTGGATTGGTGGCTGCGCCTTTAAAACTGAGTGTAACTCGGATGAAAATAATTAGGAGTCATAGTACAACTGGGCGAGGCCTACGAACAAAATGCGCACCTACGGTTGTCAGTTCCTCTGTCTTATAGGAACAGAGGGTATCTCCGTTACTGCGGGCAAAGAGATACGGGACGTGGGTAATGAAACTTGTGTGATTGAACAGGCGAAACTACACAGGACAGTGCATCGTAGTCGACGCGGGCTCGCTGATGCATCCTCGAGGAGCCGGTGTAGTTCTAACGCGGTACCGCTGCGGTAAAATCGTGGCAATGTCGTGGCGTTGTCGAGGCTCAAAGCACTGCAACAGAGTCGTATCGACACCAGCGATGAGCGAAATTCCGATTTCCGAATTCCGATTTCCGCAGGTTTTTGGGCATCGGAATTCCGATTTCCGAAAAATGGGTGCAGAAATCGGAAGAAAATGCGGAAATAACCTGAATCGGCATCCTATTTTAGGCGTTGACCAGTTGAAATCGCGCGAATATCGCTCCACGTATAATGTTCTTTTTATATAGTCTTCCTGTTCATATTATGCTACGTTTTTAGAATAATGCTGTTTGCCCCACCCCTCCCCATTTTTGGTCTCATTCGCCGTGGGTCAGATTTTTGGCATTGAGGCGCGCTTATCGCTCACTAGGTGTGGACAAGGCCAATTGTGCTCAGACCCCCTTCCAGCAGCAGAACTTTGACGATTCTCTCAACATCCCCCCCCAGAAGCGTCATAGGTCAAATATTTTTTCGATTTTCTCAGACCCGCTCTCAGGCGTTTGATATATGTTTTGTTGTAAAAGCCATATTCAACCGTATGGGAACATTATGGTTTTGACTCTTACTCTAAATTAGTTACGACAAGATTTTATGTAAAATTGACGGTATAATCGAATTCTTCGTAAAAAAAAGACTTCTAACAGTGCATACTCCCATTCAAAATGGTTCACTTGGTCTCTCGGCGGAGCTCAGACCTCCCCCCAATCCACCCTTGCGCAGCTCAAACCCCCCCCCCCCGGTGTAGGTATCCACACCACGCGCCGTTCCCTGAACCGAAAAAAGGCTCCGAAATACCGACGATCCCTTCCCTCTCTAACAGGACCACCCTTGGTAATGATTACTGAGTGTGTTTGACCCTTAATCAAACATAACGTATCCGTAGGATCCTACCCACACCGTTGCCCCCATTCCTTCTTTATATTTTTTATATCCTTCTTGATTGGGACATCATCAAGAAAGTATGAACCATACTGGAGCCGCTCGCATCATCTACAACCATTGTACAGGATCGTGTCTATTCACCGATTTGTGTTGTACTACCACTCTACAACGTGATTGTTGAGGGACTGAAGGAGGACAAACCTCTTCACGGGA
Source organism: Aplectana chamaeleonis (assembly GCA_029168955.1). Classification (NCBI taxonomy): domain Eukaryota; kingdom Metazoa; phylum Nematoda; class Chromadorea; order Rhabditida; family Cosmocercidae; genus Aplectana; species Aplectana chamaeleonis. Next base: position 71,674 of record JAPDOI010000826.1, on the reverse strand, counting down.
TCAGAAATCTGATTCATGATGGTCTAGTCTCAAGGATGAAAAAGCATCTGGAAAATGAAGATTAGATCATGGCGACGCTTTTGGACCCAAGGTTCAATGACACATTTTTCGATTCCAGCAGCAAGTATGTTTTGCTGGACAAGGTCTAGGCTGCAGCGGCACGTGTCTACGTCAGCAGTGAAGAAGAGGACGCCCAGAAATCATCGACGTTCTCGAAAAATGTATTTTATTCTTTCTTTGAAAGCAGAAGGATCATAAGAAGCACAGTCAACAGCGCACGCCCTGGAGTGGACGCTAAGAACAAAACTTTAGCTGTGAGATTTTCTAGGAGTTAGTGTTCACTTTCGTCGAAGTTGAAATTACTACCAGTTATTCAGAAGGTGGAAGAGTATCTCAGCATAGAGCCGGCAGTCGATTTGGATCCATACGAATTCTCGGGAAATGAAGCAAATTCTTCAAAGTTCCCTCTACTGTAGGCGCTCGCTAGTAGATATCTTTCTGCTCCGTCTACGTCCGCAGAATGCGAACGTCGATTTTCGACTGCCGATATCACAGTGAATGATCTCAGAAAGAGAATGAGTTCCGAGACTCTACAAAAACTACCGTTTCTCCATCACAACATTAGTATACTTGGTTATCAATAGCTTTTTTCGGATTAGTATCCAGGTCCCATAAAGTGGATTTTTTTCGTGAAATTGCAATAAGTATTAGTAGTAGAAAACATTCTCTGTCCTAACTAACACTCTTACCCTCTTTTCGGAACACTCAGTGATTTCTGAAAATCCGATTCTGATTTGGTCAGTACTGACTAGCTCTGTGTGTCTATGTTTGTTTCCTTTCAAAGTATGAGCTCTGATCTAATTCAAGGATCATTTAACCACGGATGGGACTCCATAGGACCACCCGAAACGGATTGGCTGAGGTTCTGTAACATGTTATCTGTCGTTGTCGTCTGGTCCTCAGAGGTAAAATGTTCTAATAAGGATGATAGGGCTATGCTTTGATATTAAAGGCAATGTCCAGGCAGAATTTCGTAAAAGACCCCGTGGGAACGGAGTTATGGCCCCTCGAAAATTGAACCGCTGAAGCATCGTGGACGAGTTTTCCGGGGCTTGTAACTTCCGTCATTTGCAACCGATTTATGCGAGCGAGCCTGCATGGATAGAAAGGCTGCGAATGAAGGGAAGGACGGGATATTGATCGGAAATTATCGCTCATGTCGCCACTGTTCAGCTCGAAAGATCATATAAGGGACGTGCCTAAGTGGCTTCCGGGGATGGGCGCCCCAGAGTGGCTTCCTCCTATATCTCGCTTATCCGCAGGAATTTAGAGCTCGCACTCTCTGCAGGTGTTATATATTGCCGGCCTACTTCACATTTATCTGGAAATTTCAGATTTCGCCCTTGAGCTTGGACTGTGCCGTTAAAGTCAACCTTGAGCGAAACTAGGAGGATATTCATGATCCTGGCGTTAAGGGCTATCCAATGGTATAGCCATTGTCGGGAATTAATGATGATGTTTCAGGTTATAAAGTTTTTTGATGGAATCGGTTTCAATTGAAAGAATAATTTGTTTATTCAAGTAAAAATCACCTTTTAATGTAAGATGCCTGTTCGAGGAAAATTTTTTTGTTCCGATTTCCGCAGGTTCCTATTGTGTTCCGATTTCCGAATTCCGAAATTTTATTTTTGTTTCGATTTCCGAATTCCGAAATTGTGGTGAGCGCGAAGCGCTCATCAGATTTGGCTTTGATTTGCCATCGCGCAACCCCCTGATCTCAGTATCAGGCTCCAGAGTAAACGTAGAAAGACCGTTCTTTTCGCATTTATTACACTTTCTCAGGCACTCAACGGGTCGGACCCCAGCCTAATAGCAATCGGAACAGCGTTCAAACGCTCGAGGGGCGAAACGCTCGACGTCGGCGTAGGTCCCGACAACTTCCGTTCGAACTCCCAGCCGTCAGTTCGAACTCGCAATCGCCCTCTGCAGAGTGCCGCGCGATCGATTTGTTTCTACCCGTTTTGACCTGCTTGTCGTCACCGAGCCACGTCGACGATATCGATATCATTTTCTATTTCTCTCTTGTTAGGTCGTCTAAAGTTGTCAATTTCTTGGTTTTTCATTATCTCCACGATTATTCTCTTCAAATTATACCTTCTCACAGTAGCTTCTTTCTTCTGCCGAATAGGTTGTTGGCAAGGGCGAGTTATTCTGACCGACGCTACGAGAAAATCTTCGATTTTCCCGTTCAAATCCAATATTATCTATCCGTCTCTGGCTTTGAAGCACCTGAACTGCCGAGCACAGTCTAAGCTAAGTATGGATGGTAATTTTCCATGCGACAAGGTGGACATATATAGCTATTTTGTCATACTATCATACCAACGTATAACAGTATAGAGACCGGCCTTTTTTAATAGAAGAGTTACCTCCATAATTATTCAAGTCTGTGCTTGGCAGGTGAAGGGCCCAAACCTAGAAACGGACGGGTAGCATTTTCTTCAGACTTCATTTCATGCTTTGAATGAGACGTTCGTCTGGAATGATTTGTTGGAGTAGATCTTCCGCCCCAAAAACCTGTACTGCTGAAAGGAAGAAGGAAGGGTGGAGCAAAAATTGTTAGGTCGGAACATAGTCAAACATGAAAACTGCCAGATATCTACATTAGCAGTGCTAAGTTTTGTTAAAACAGGGAGCATTTGCCAAACTTGGCAAAAAAGCGTCCGATGCTTATAACATTTTTGAACGATAACTTTTTTTGGATTTTGAAAACGCTAACATATTCACAGCTCGAATCCCTATCTAATAACGCACTTTATGGACAGGAATCTCTGAAATCGCTTTGTTTTTGAATGAAATTGTTTTTGCGGTCGTTTTTGAAAAACGTGGCGCTCGGCAAGGTGCGGCGGAACTTTCAATTGTAATTGTACAAATAGTAAAAGAGCAATCTCTGTTTTCTTCGTGAAATAGATGCAGGTGAGATAATCTCGGGACTTGTAAGGGTGGAATTTTCGAATTCGTTCATTTAACGTTTTGGGGCTTGCGCAGCACAAGTCCGACTTTTCAGGAAGTTTTCAAGCATGTTTAATGCATTCCCGAAATTCTACCTGCACAAATCTTGATACCGTCCCACCTGCATCTAATTCGCGAAGAAAACATAGTTTGCTCATCCATTACTTGTACATACAAATACAAATCGAAGTTTCGCCGCATCTTGCAGCGCGCGAAGTTTTCGAAAAACGACCGCAAAAACAATTTCATTCAAAAACAAAGCGATTTTGGGAACTTTGGTTCACAAAGCACACCATAAGGTAGGAATTTGAGCTGTGAATACGATAGCGTTTTCAGAATTCAAAAAAAGTCTTCGTTCAAAAAAGTTACAAGCATCGGACGTTTTTTGCCAAATTTGGCAAGCGCTTCCCGTTTTTACAAAACTTAGCGCGGGTATTGTATCTTGTGTATTTTCTAACTCATTTTGCTCAGTGCTGGGGTGCGATTAGGGTACGGCACCAGGTGTGGATTTCCACAGGGGGGGAGGGGAGTTGAGTTGCGGGTTAGAGGGGGATATGAGTTCGTGATCTTACTCACTGGTAATGTCTTGTTTATTTTTCAATTGCACCTCTTCTTTCAAATTTATTTTTTTAATTAACTGCTCATCTTCTTTGACTTTTTTTTGCTTTGAATTTAACACAGAAACAGACCAAATACAGGCTATGAAACGGCGAAAATCACATGGTTCCTGTGCGTGCTGGTGCGGAGCGGAGGGTAGAGTCAGTGGGAGAGCGGGGGGCAGACGGAGGCCGCAGCATCAGGCGCGCCGCTCGCGCCTCGAATGATGAGAATTACGACGTTTTATTGAGGGTAACGCTCCTATGGGTCTGAGAAATTTGCCAAAAATTTGACCAAATCACGCTCCTGGAGGCGGGTCTGAATGAAATTGGCCTTCTCCACACCTCGTGCAGTACCCTTGGCGTAATAGATTCGGTGGTCTCGTGCAATCGTATAGTGTTAGATTGAAGTTTGATTTATCAGAGTCATCTTTTTCACTGATCCAGCTCAATTACCTGTGCTTTGACTGGCCATGATATTTGATATCGTTGCGTAAAATTCTTGGATAGGCTTCTGAAGCTGTTATGCTCCCTATTGTCATACTTGATACGGTGAGCTGCCACTAAAATTTCTCATTGATCACTTCTAAAATCGAGAAAAAAATCAAGAGGCCGGCGTAGAGAAACTACGAGGGTGGGAACCGCCCTCAATATCAGAAGGATACATGAAGCACTAAAAAGCTAGAGAAAAGAAGAGAGATTTACAAAAAAAAACATCGACAAAGAGAACTCCCACAACACTGGGGCTGAGGGGAGAGCGAGTAAAAAAACAACTATTGTAGGTTATAGGGTAGCTGTAGGATTAAACCGCAAGGGCGGTTTGCGGAGAAAATAAGGGAAAGAAGAGAGAGCACATCACTAGGAAGCGAGAGAGTTAAAGGCACAGCTTAAACTCAGAAGTAATTTTTGATATTTTGGTCCGGTCGCCGTCTATAGTAACCCTGCCAAGCTCGAAATCTCAATTCGCTCAAATAAGCGAGAAGGAAAAAGTCGGCCACGCCCCCTTGGAAGAAAAAATGGGCAACGCCCACTGGCAGGTTTCCGACCTCAATAAGGAAGAGACGTGCGAATGATTTTATTCAAAATCCATGTTCTTACTTTTGTTTTCGGTCTGGCTTCATATTGTGACCTGTTTCAGAAAGATGGCTGCGAATAACGAGAAAATACAGGCTCGAGACAACTCGTCCGCGAACTTCTACCAGTTCAAATTCTAAATTTTTGAGGAGCCGTTACTCAGTTCGTAGTGAAATCTGAGCGATTCTTTAGACACCATTGTGATCAGAGTGAAATTTTCTTCGAGATAGGCAGAGAAACGAAAAATCGATTCTGAGCTTGGACTGTGGCTTTAACAGCACTGAGGAAAGAGTGAAGGATGTGTCACACAGAGAGGGGCAACAACAGAGAACTAAAGACAACCCTTTATAAACCAAACATCCGAAGCGAAGCGACTGGAGCGATATTAAACAAATGGTGCAAGAACTACGGAATGCTGCTTTCTAACGGTTCCGAAAAATCATCGATAAAGAATTCCCAGCTTTTTTAGTTCAAAACTCATATAAAACGGGAACGTTTTCGTACCCGTGCAATCTGTTGATACAACAACAGTTTATTAGTCGCAAGAAAGTCTTCTTTATATCCTAGATAGCGGAGCCCGAGCAGATCCCGGCATCTGCAGTTTAGATATGGGGAATATTACAAAACGTGCGTCTTCATAAACTTCAATTTTTTCGATTTACAGTATACTGGCAGTGGCTGCTAAAAGTTATTATTGATACTGCCTGCGCTTCGTGTGAATTTAGATTTCAATATGCTCTGTCTAGCCAGTACTTTGAGCACTGTTATGCTTTGTTTGTTATACCTGCTCAATCATGTCTTTTGCTGTGCTTGTGCGATTGATTTCAGCTTGTCTTCATTACGTGATGTTGATATCATGTACTGTGCTTATCCCGGCCAAATTCCGGTCCGCAATTGCGTCTCGACACGCTTTGCGGCCGCACGGGCTCGAGTCAGTCGGGTTTCCAGCGCCAAAGCTGACACGATATGGCTTTTTTTATAGACTTTTCTCGAATTTTTCGTAGTTCCCAGTTTCCAAAACCCACATAGAGTCAGCAGATCGGCGTCTGCAGCGCTGGAAGCTCTTATGACTCGAGAGCGTGCGGTCGCAAAGCGTGTCGAGACGCATTTGCGGACCGGAATTTAGCGCAGATAACAGTGCATCTGTTGATAAAGTTTTCTGTTAATCAATCATTTTTCAAGATAGAAAGAAAGATGGAGGACACAACTGAACAGCTCGATAGGGAAACTGCATAGAAGAGCTCAAGCGAGACGAAATCCTCGGCCAATTGCAAGGAAAAGGGCGTAAAAATAATAATAGTTGAGCATGAATAAGGGAATGGAAACTGGTAAAAACAGCAAAAACGAGGGGCCAGGAAGAAGGAGTAGCAGATAAGGAGAAGAAACAGAGGCAGAAATGAAAGTCTTGCACGACAGCGAAAACATAAACGAAAGGTTTTGTAGATTAGGATACAGATATATAAAGGTTGCTATAAAATGCTGGCGTACCATTCGGTTACTGAACATAGGTAGCTAGGGCGGAGCGATCCGAAGCGTGGAATTGCGGATCGATGACGTCACAGCCTCTGCATTCTCCCCCCACGTCGGGCAAAGTTATTTTTCCCCCACGTCGGGCAACTAGGCCGACGTGGAGGGACAAAGGAAGGGTTTGACCCGACAGAAATCTGGGGTCGGACCCCGTTCAGGCTGTGGTCGGACCCGGCAAATATCTGAGTTAGAAAGGTGAATAACTGTTCAAAAAATGGTCCGGAATGGTTACCTGAGATTCGAGAAAAAGTGTCAAAACCACGTCATTTTGGTCAAAAAAATGTTCATCTCCTTTTTTTTCAGTTGGCGTTCACGATCTTGTTGGAACACTTATCGTTGAGCTAGAGAGCTCATTTTTGGCCAGGAAGCTGGTTTTGTTTGCACCTAGCTCCTGTCAAATTTTGAAGTTGGTAGCTCAATTTTTGCGGAGCCTCAAAATTGAGGGTAAAGAAAGACAAAAACACGTAAACATGTTATTAAAAACCAACCGACGTTTGCTTATTCGTAAAAATGAACTAGTGAAATAAACACCGTTACTGATAGGCTTTTGCTCAGAATTTGACGGGGCAACGCTTCAATCAATACGGCGGGATCTCGGAAGTACTTTTGAAACGCCGCACGGTGTGACTCAGAAGTGCGCCACAGAACGCCGTAGATACTGTGCGGGACCCCAGCAGGAGTGCGAAAGACGTCGTAGAACATGCGTGTGACCAAAGTAGGAGTGCGCCGGATGCCGTAGAAAGTGTGCGGGACCCAAACGGGTGTGCACAGAACGCCGTAGAAATTGTGCGGGACCCAAATGGGTGTGCGCAGAACGCCCTGGAAAGTGTGTGGGACGGAAATGAGAGTGCGCCGGACGCCGTAGTAAGTGTGCGGGACCCAAGTGGGAGTGCGCCGGACGCCGTAGAAAGTGTGCGGGACCCAAATGGGTGTGCGCAGAACGCCCTAGAAAGTGTGTGGGACCCAAATGAGAGTGCGCCGGACGCCGTAGAAAATGTGCGGGACCCAAATAAGAGTGCGCCGGACGCCGTAGAAAGTGTGCGGGACCCAAATGGGTGGGCGCAGAACGCCGTAGAAAGTGTGCGGGACCCAAGTGGGAGTGCGCCGGACGCCGTAGAGAGTGCGCGGGACCCAAATGGGTGTGCGCAGAACGCCGTAGAAAGTGTGCGGGACCCAAATGGGTGTGCGCAGAACGCCCTAGAAAGTGTGTGGGACCTAAATGAGAGTGAGCCGGACGCCGTAGAAAGTGTGCGGGACCCAAACGAGAGTGCGCAGAACGCCGTAGAAAGTGTGCGGGACCCAAATGGGTGTGCGCAGAACGCCCTAGAAAGTGTGTGGGACGCAAATGAGAGTGCGCCGGACGCCGTAGAAAGTGTGCGGGACCCAAGTGGGAGTGCGCCGGACGCCGTAGAAAGTGTGCGGGACCCAAATGAGAGTGCGCCGGACGCCGTAGAAAGTGTGCGGGACCCAAATGAGAGTGCGCCGGACGCCGTAGAAAGTGTGCGGGACCCAAATGGGTGTGCGCAGAACGCCGTAGAAAGGGTGCGGGACCCAAATGAGAGTGCGCCGGACGCCCGAGAAAGTGTGCGGGACCCAAATGGGTGCGCCGGACGCCGTAGAAAGTGTGCGGGACCCAAATGGGTGGGCGCAGAACGCCCTAGAAAGTGTGTGGGACCCAAATGAGAGTGCGCCGGACGCCGTAGAGAGTGTGCGGGACCCAAATGGGTGTGCGCAGAACGCCGTAGAAAGTGTGCGGGACCCAAATGGGTGTGCGCAGAACGCCCTAGAAAGTGGGACCCAAATGAGAGTGCGCCGAACGCCGTAGAAAGTGTGCGGGACCCAAATGGGTGTGCGCAGAACGCAGTAGAAAGTGTGTGGGACCCAAATGGGTGTGCGCCGGACGCCGTAGAAAGTGTGCGGGACCCAAATGAGAGTGCGCAGAACGCCGTAGAAAGTGTGCGGGACCCAAGTGGGAGTGCGCCGGACGCCGTAGAAAGTGTGCGGGACCCAAATGAGAGTGCGCCGGACGCCGTAGAAAGTGTGGGACCCCAAATGAGGTGTGCCGAACGCCGTACAAAGTGTGTTGGACCCACGTGAGAGTGCGCCGAACGCCGTAAAAAGTGTGCGGGACCCAAATGGGTGTGCGCAGAACGCCGTAGAAAGTGTGCGGGACCCAGTGGGAGTGCGCCGGACGCCGTAGAGAGTGTGCGGGACCCAAATGGGTGTGCGTAGAACGCCGTAGAAAGTGTGCGGGATCCAAATGGGTGTGCGCAGAACGCCCTAGAAAGTGTGTGGGACCCAAATGAGAGTGAGCCGGACGCCGTAGAAAGTGTGCGGGACCCAAATGGGTGGGCGCAGAACGCCGTAGAAAGTGTGCGGGACCCAAGTGGGAGTGCGCCGGACGCCGTAGAGAGTGTGCGGGACCCAAATGGGTGTGCGCAGAACGCCGTAGAAAGTGTGCGGGACCCAAATGGGTGTGCGCAGAACGCCGTAGAAAGTGTGCGGGACCCAAATGGGTGTGCGCAGAACGCCCTAGAAAGTGTGTGGGACCCAAATGAGAGTGCGCCGGACGCCGTAGAAAGTGTGCGGGACCCAAGTGGGAGTGCGCCGGACGCCGTAGAAAGTGTGCGGGACCCAAATGGGTGTGCGCAGAACGCCCTAGAAAGTGTGTGGGACCCAAATGAGAGTGAGCCGGACGCCGTAGAAAGTGTGCGGGACCCAAATGAGTGGGCGCAGAACGCCGTAGAAAGTGTGCGGGACCCAAATGGGTGCGCAACCGAACGCCGTAGAAAGTGTGCGGGACCCAAATGGGTGTGCGCAGAACGCCCTAGAAAGTGTGTGGGACCCAAATGAGAGTGAGCCGGACGCCGTAGAAAGTGTGCGGGACCCAAACGAGAGTGCGCAGAACGCCGTAGAAAGTGTGCGGGACCCAAGTGGGAGTGCGCCGGACGCCGTAGAGAGTGTGCGGGACCCAAATGGGTGGGCGCAGAACGCCCTAGAAAGGGTGTGGGACCCAAATGAGAGTGAGCCGGACGCCGTAGAAAGTGTGCGGGACCCAAACGAGAGTGCGCAGAACGCCGTAGAAAGTGTGCCCGGGACCCAAGTGGGAGTGCGCCGGACACCGTAGAAAGTGTGCGAGACCCAAATGAGAGTGCACCAGACGACGTAGAAAGTGTGCGGGATCCAATTGAGAGTGCGCAGAACGCCGTAGAAAGTGTGCGGGACCCAAGTGGGAGTGCGCCGGACGCCGTAGAAAGTGTGCGGGACCCAAATGAGAATGCGTCGGATGCCGTAGAAAGTGTGCGAGACCCAAATGGGTGTGCGCAGAACGCCCTAGAAAGTGTGCGGGACCCAAATGAGTGTGCGCAGAACGCCGTAGGAAATGTGTGGGACCCAAATGGGTGTGCGCAGAACGCCGTAGTAAGTGTGTGGGACCCAAATGAGAGTGCGCCTGACGCCGTAGAAAGTGTGCGGGACCCAAATGAGAGTGTGCGCCGAACGCCGTAGAAAGTGTGCGGGACCCAAATGAGAGTGCGCCGGACGCCGTAGAAAGTGTGCGGGACCCACGTGGGAGTGCGCCGGACGCCGTAGAAAGTGTGCGGGACCCAAATGGGTGTGCGCAGAACGCCCTAGAAAGTGTGTGGGACCCAAATGAGAGTGAGCCGGACGCCGTAGAAAGTGTGCGGGACCCAAATGGGTGGGCGCAGAACGCCGTAGAAAGTGTGCGGACCCAAGTGGGAGTGCGCCGGACGCCGTAGAGAGTGCGCGGGACCCAAATGGGTGTGCGCAGAACGCCGTAGAAAGTGTGCGGGACCCAAATGGGTGTGCGCAGAACGCCCTAGAAAGTGTGTGGGACCCAAATGAGAGTGAGCCGGACGCCGTAGAAAGTGTGCAGGACCCAAACGAGAGTGCGCAGAACGCCGTAGAAAGTGTGCGGGACCCAAGTGGGAGTGCGCCGGACGCCGTAGAGAGTGTGCGGGACCCAAATGGGTGTGCGAAGAACGCCGTAGAAAGTGTGCGGGACCCAAATGGGTGTGCGCAGAACGCCCTAGAAAGTGTGTGGGACCCAAATGAGAGTGAGCCGGACGCCGTAGAAAGTGTGCGGGACCCAAACGAGAGTGCGCAGAACGCCGTAGAAAGTGTGCGGGACCCAAGTAAAAGTGCGCCGGGCGCCGTAGAGAGTGTGCGGGACCCAAATGGGTGTGCGAAGAACGCCCTAGAAAGTGTGTGGGACCCAAATGAGAGTGAGCCGGACGCCGTAGAAAGTGTGCGGGACCCAAACGAGAGTGCGCAGAACGCCGTAGAAAGTATGCGGGACCCAAGTGGGAGTGCGCCGGACGCCGTAGAGAGTGTGCGGGGCCCAAATGGGTGTGCGAAGAACGCCGTAGAAAGTGTGCGGGACCCAAATGGGTGGGCGCAGAACGCCCTAGAAAGGGTGTGGGACCCAAATGAGAGTGAGTCGGACGCCGTAGAAAGTGTGCGGGACCCAAGTGGGAGTGCGCCGGACGCCGTAGAGAGTGTGCGGGACCCAAATGGGTGTGCGAAGAACGCCGTAGAAAGTGTGCGGGACCCAAATGGGTGTGCGCAGAACGCCCTAGAAAGTGTGTGGGACCCAAATGAGAGTGAGCCGGACGCCGTAGAAAGTGTGCGGGACCCACGTGGGAATGCGCCGGACGCCGTAGAAAGTGTGCGGGACCCAAATGGGTGTGCGCAGAACGCCCTAGAAAGTGTGTGGGACCCAAATGAGAGTGAGCCGGACGCCGTAGAAAGTGTGCGGGACCCAAGTGGGAGTGCGCCGGACGCCGTAGAGAGTGTGCGGGACCCAAATGGGTGTGCGAAGAACGCCGTAGAAAGTGTGCGGGACCCAAATGGGTGTGCGCAGAACGCCCTAGAAAGTGTGTGGGACCCAAATGAGAGTGAGCCGGACGCCGTAGAAAGTGTGCGGGACCCACGTGGGAATGCGCCGGACGCCATAGAAAGTGTGCGGGACCCAAATGGGTGGGCGCACAACGCCGTAGAGAGTGTCCGGGACCCAAGTGGGAGTGCGCCGGACGCCGTAGAAAGTGTGCGGGACCCAAATGGGTGTGCGCAGAACGCTCTAGAAAGTGTGTCGGACCCAAATGAAAGTGCGCCGGAGGCCGTAGAAAGTGCCGTACCCAAGTGGGTGTGCGCAGAACGCCGTAGAAAGTGTGCAGGACATCAGTGGGAGTGTGCAAGATGTAACAGAATGTGCGCAAAACATTAGTGGGATTGTGCAGGATGTCATAGAAAGTGTGCAGGACATCAGTGAGAGTGTGCAGGACTATAGTGGGAGTGTGCAGCACCTTATAGAAAGAGTGTAGGACATCAGTGAAAGGGTGCAGGACATCAGTGGGCGTGTGCAGGACGTCATAGAAGGGGGGGGGGGCAGGACATCAATGGGTTTACTTTCATCTAACACCACCAGGCATAAATCATGTTAGAAAGGAAATCTTTAGGAAAAAGAAATGAAATTCCTGAAAGTTTAGGTTCCTGGCAAAAGTAAAGATTTGGCATGGTCACAAAAATATACTCAGTTAAAAAGGGAAGATAAAGAAAAATGAAAAAAGGTTTTGAAATATTCCTGAGAGCGATTTGGCGTAGAATAATTTTTTTTCAGGAAATGAAGTGAATTAGTTGAAAGTATGATTTGGCAGTCGAGTTTGAACCAACTATTGATAAGAGTTGTGCAGAACGAGAGATCGCCTTGTCTGTGCTTATCCGTTGAACATACAAAGCGAAATCACACGTGATATGGAACAAACAGTTGATTTTACTCCACTTAACACGTGTAGACCGCGGCATTCCAGCTCCCGAACAAGCTTTTACTGCTTGCCTTATCACGCGTGATTTTGCTTTGATATGTTCTACGGATAAGCTTATACAATGCGCTCTCTCATTTTGCACAACACTTATCAGTAGTTGGTTCAAACTCGACTGCCAAATCATACTTTCAACTATTTCACTTCATTTCCCGAAAAACAAATTATTCTACGCCGAATCGTTCTCAGGAATATTTCAAAACTTTTTTTTCACTTTTCTTTATCTTCCCTTTTTAACTGAGTATATTTTTGTGACCATGCCGAATCTTTACTTTTGCCAGGAACCTAAACTTTCAGGAATTTAAATTTTGTTTTGATTTCCGATTTCCGAAATTCAGATTTTTTCTTCCGCTCATCCCTGATCGGCACAGTGATGAGTGCGGAGCCGCTGCTATACTACCGCGTAACTTTCGCAGCACAGTTGAGGGTCGCCTTACTATCCTGGCACGGCCGAGGCAAACTTTCTCAGAGTTCGCGGCGTACTCTTTGGCGTGCCTCACGGTGTGTTTAGTATTTCACCTAATTTAGATAAAAGACAAATACGTGGACAAATGCAAATTAAACACACGTTTTCGGACAGTCTTGGAAGCGTTCCTGAAAAACTGCTCCATCTTTGGCATCTCTCCCCCTCCAACCTTTCAAATTTCTTCCCAACTGCGCGCAGACAATTCAAATACAATTGAGCAGTTTTTCAAGCTTTCAAAAAATACGACTCCTAAAAAACCACGATTACCTCGAACCTCCTCCTTCCCAAACTGTACGCCACCCCTTGTTCCCAACTGATCATCCCCACCTCCGTGCATCCATTTTACAGTCAAGCAGCGAATTTAATCAAAACGGATGTTCCCCACGCCGTTTACACCCTCTCCCACTTTTTCAACTCAGAACTCCAACTTTCAACTTGGTTGCATGTTTTCGGCGCAAGTGTGAGCATAGCAGATGGCAAAAAGCATAAGCCCACAGAATGCCAGTGAAGTCCAACATCCTCTACACGACGCTTGGAAGAAATTTGGAAGAAATTGAGCCATTCAGCGTTTTTCTGAGCTCTTGTGCCCTCTCCTGGAAATGTTCAGGATGGTAATTCTGTTCCCGAAGAGCCCTACGGTAATTGCTCAAGCCCCAACAAGTAGGGGGTGGGGAATTCGGTGCCCTTCCAGACAAGAGGGCCCAGACGAGCGTGACACAACAGTACAAGCAATTGCTTTGACGTGACCGCAAGGCAGATTACATCAACTGGCTTGAAGTTTTGGAGTACGTATAGTCTGTTCCTCTACATTCGAGCTGGTGTCCCTCTACATTCGAGCTGCAAAGCTCATCGGGTTTACCATGCGTGTCCTAATCGCGGCGTTTGTTATCTATTGCGCACTTGTTGCTGAAATTTGTCGAAAAGTGAGAAGAAAAGCGGCAAACGACAATCGACAAAAATCGTCCAAATATGGCCGGCAAACGGCAATCGGCAACCGGCAAACGGCAACCGGCAAACGGCAATTGCCGCACATCCCTGATGAGGATCCAAACAATCGGAATGTCTGATAAATGTGGACACATTCATTATTTCACCCAAGAAGTTCCACTGAGTCTCATCTACGACTTTGTTGGAACCTGAAAATGGCAACCATCGTTTTGATAGTTGTTACCACCGATATGATCATTCATCTCGTTTGTGCTCACTAGAAGGTCGGTCTTCTGCCGACGAAGGTGACTGCTCTCAATATCAAGACCAAGGAGGACTTCGAGAAGAAGAAGTCCGGCATACCACACCTGTCTGGTGAGTAAAGAGTACTTCTCTTGTTGCAGATTCTGGGCCAGACCCTAACAAGAAGGTCGTGCGCTCGAAATTTGAAGCTCACGTTGTAAGGAATCTCATAAAAACGAATCAGGGAATGCGTTCTCAAGACACTTTGGGAGTGACCGATAAAACCACTCAGATTTTGGAGGGAAACGAAGAAACCTCAGCAGAATTAGAATCTTGGCACTCATTCTTTATGGTGGAAGGGATCACCTCGGTGCTGATATATGTATGTAAATGAAGGTCTTGCCAATATGTAAAAAACAAAATTGTGACTATTTCCAGACTTTCCATTAAACTTTTCTTCCGATCTTCACCAAATATTAGGCTATTGTACGAAACGGAATGTGGTCGACCTACGCACCGCACCGTCAATGAAATTGGCTTTCTTCCTGGCACTGTTTGCAAGATCATACGCAAAGGACTCGACTTCTTATTTCGCGTTGGGGATGAATTCCATAAGCGAAGGATGAGGATCCAATCAGTCGAAATGCCCGATAAGTGTGGATACATCCATTATTTCACTCAAGAAGTTCCACGAAGTCTCACCTATGACGTTGTTGGAACATGAAAATGGCACCCATCGTTTTGGTAGTTGTTATCACCGATCGGCAATTTTTCAAAAAAAGAGTCCAGCGATTTCCACATATTCACCATATTAACCCACCCTACCGAAGTTCCTTGAATTGATTTGACCCTTAATTCTTCTTTTCTGAGCTAGTCCTGACCATGTAATACCTAAGCATGTTATGCTTTCCTCTACTCTCTTTCGTTTTACTTTCCTCTCCCTCTACTTTCCTCTAGTTGTTATGCCAAAGCGAAAATTTCGATTTCCAGATCATGCGAAATTCAAAAAATCACTCGAATAATGTAGTAATAATATAGTGATTCCTGAAAGTTTAGGTTCCTGGAAAAAGTAAAGATTTCGCACGGCCATTTTTTCGAAAAATTAGAAATATACCCAGGTAAAAGGGGAAGGTAAAGAAAAAAAAACCAACTATTTATAAGTTTTGTGCACAATGAGAGATCGCCTTGCCTGTGCTTATCCGTAGAACATATCAAAGCGAAATCACACGAGATATGGAGCAAACAGTTGATTTTACTCCACTTAACACGTGAAGACCGCGGCATTCCAGCTCCCGAACAAGCTTTTACTGTTTGCCTTATCACGCGTGATTTTGCTTTGATATGTTCTACGGATAAGCTTATACAATGCGCTCTCTCATTTTGCACCACACTTATCAATAGTTGGTTCAAACTCGACTGCCAAATCATACTTTCAACTATTTCACTACATTTCCCAAAAATCAAATTATTCTACGCCAAATCGATCTCAGGTATATTTCAGAACTTTTTTTTTCATTTTTCTTTACCTTCCCCTTTTACCTGAGTATATTTCTAATTTTTCGAGAAAATCGCCATGCCAAATCTTTACTTTTTCCAGGAACCTAAACTTTCAAAAATTTCATTTATTTTTCCTAAAGGTTTCCTTTCTAACATGATTTATGCCTGGTGGTGTTAGATGAAAGTAATCCCACTGATGCCCTGCCACCTCCCCCCCCCTTCTATGACGTCCTGCGCACTCCAACTGATGTCCTGCACACATTCTGTGACATCCTGCACACTCCCACTGATGTCCTGCACACTTTGTATTACGTCCTGCACACTCCCACTAATGTCCTGCACCCTTCCACTGATGTCCTACACACTTTCTATGAGGTGCTGCACACTCCCACTAATGTCCTGCGCATTCCCACTGACGTCCTGCACACTACCACTAATGTCATGCACACTCCCACTGACGTCCTGCACACTTTCTATGACGTCCGGCACACTCCCACTAATATATTGCACACTCCCACTGATGTCCTGCACACTTTCTATGACATCCTGCGCACTTTCTATGACGTTCTGCACACATCCTGTGACACCCTGCACACTCCCGCTGATGTCCTGCACACTTTCTACGGCGTCCTGCGCACTTCCACTTGGATACCGCACATTTTATACGGCGCCCGGCGCACTCCCACTTGGGTCCCTCACACTTTCTACGGCGTTCTGCGCACGCCCATTTGGGTTCCGCACACTTTCTACGGCGTCCTCCGCAATTCCACTGGAGCCACGTACAAATACTACGGCGTCCGGCGCACTCTACTTTGGGTCCCGCACTCTGTCTTCGGCGTCCGGCGCAATCGCGTTTGGGTCCCGCACACTTTCTACGGCGTCCAGCGCACTCCCACTTAGGTCCCGCACACCTTCTACGGCGTCCGGCGCACTTCCACTTGAGTCCCGCACACTTTCTACGGCGTCCAGCGCACTCCCACTGTAGCCACGTACAAATACTACGGCGTTCTACGCAGGCCCATTTGGGTCCCGCACACTTATTACGGCGTCCGGCGCACTCCCACTTGGGTCCCGCACACTTTCTGCGGCGTCCGGCGCACTCCCACTTGGGTCCCGCACACTTTCTACGGCAACCGGTGCACTCCCATTTGGGTCCCGAACACTTTCTATAGCGTCCTTCGCACTTCCACTTGGGTCCCGCACACTTTCTACGACGTCCGGCGCACTCTCATTTGGGTCCTGAACACTTTCTACGGCGTTCTACGCAGGCCCATTTGGGTTCCGCACACTTATTATGGCGTCCGGCGCACTTCCACTTAAGTCCCGCACACTTTCTGCGGCGTCCGGCGCACTCCCACTTGGGTCCCGCACACTTTCTATGGCGTCCAGCGCACTCCCACTGTAGCCACGTACAAATACTACGGCGTTCTACGCAGGCCCATTTGGGTCCCGCACACTTATTACGGCGTCCGGCGCACTCCCACTTGGGTCCCGCACACTTTCTGCGGCGTCCGGCGCACTCCCACTTGGGTCCCGCACACTTTCTACGGCGTCCGGTGCACTCCCATTTGGGTCCCGAACACTTTCTATAGCGTCCTTCGCACTTCCACTTGGGTCCCGCACACTTTCTACGACGTCCGGCGCACTCTCATTTGGGTCCTGAACACTTTCTACGGCGTTCTACGCAGGCCCATTTGGGTCCCGCACACTTATTATGGCGTCCGGCGCACTTCCACTTAAGTCCCGCACACTTTCTGCGGCGTCCGGCGCACTCCCACTTGGGTCCCGCACACTTTCTATGGCGTCCGGCGCACTTCCACTTGGGTCCCGCACACTTTCTACGGCGTCCAGCGCACTCCCACTTGGGTCCCGCACACTTTTTACGGCATCCGGCGCACTCTACTTTGGGTCCCGCACTCTGTCTTCGGCGTCCGGCGCAATCGCGTTTGGGTCCCACACACTTTCTACGGCGTCCAGCGCACTCCAACTTGAGTCCCGCACACTTTTAACGCCATCCGGCGCACTCTACTTTGGGTCCCGCACTCTGTCTTCGGCGTCCGGCGCAATCGCGTTTGGGTCCCACACACTTTCTAAGGCGTCCGGGGCACTCCCACTTGGGTCCCGCACACTTTCTGCGGCGTCCGGCGCACTCCCACTTGCGTCCCGCACACTTTCTAAGGCGTCCGGCGCACTCCCACTTTGGTCCCACATACGTTCTACGGCGTCCTGCGCACTCCTGCTGGGGTCCCGCACACTATCTACGGCGTTCTGTGGCGCACTTCTGAGTCACACCATGCGGCGTTTCAAAAAGTACTTCCGAGATCCCGCCGTATTGATTGAAGCGTTGCCCCGGCTCAGGGAGCGCTCAATCCTGAGCAAAAGCCTATCAGTAACGGTGTTTATTTCACTAGTTCATTTTTACGAATGAGTAAACGTCGGATGGTTTATAATAACATGTTTACGTGTTTTTGTCTTACTTGACGCCCAATTCTGAGGTCCCGCAAAAATTAAGCTACCAACTTCAAACTTGTCAGGAGCTAGGTGCAAACAAAACCATCTCCCTGGCCAGAAATGAGCTCTCTAGCTCAACGATGAGTGTTCCAACAAGATCGTGAACGCCAACTGAAAAAAAAGGAGATCAACATTTTTTCGACCAAAATGACGTGGTTTTGACACTTTTTCTCAAATCTCAGGTAACCATTCCGGACCATTTTTTTGAACAGTTATTCAGCTTTATAAAGTATATTAAATGCAAAAAGAACGGTCTTCCTACGTTTACTCTGGACCCTGATTCTGAAATCAGGAAGTTGCGCAATGGCGAATCAGAGCCAAATCTGGTGAGCGCTTCGCGCTCACCACAATTCGGTCTAAGGTAAAACCCCACTGTCTTTACTAAGCAGACACGCGGAAAGAATACGGAAAAATCAAGTAAACAGAAAAACATAACCCAGAAGAAATATACCACCTATTTCCTCTTTACTGTTCTGCTGCCCTATTTTGAAGTCTCAAACTTTCGCCCGAACCGAGATTCTGCAAGGATTGTGTTCTCAAAAACCATGTTTTATTCCATCGAATCAAAACTACATATGGCCATACCCTGATCTGTTCAACACAGTAATGATACGCTGGTAAGGCTAAAAAAAGCAAAACTCATGAATTATTCAAATTATAGAATGGTTTAACAAAGAGAGATTCAAAAGGAAATAAGGTAGATGTGTCGACATCGATCAACGTCCAAAACGCGGGAGTTTGAGGACTGAGCGTCGTTTATGAGTTTCGAAATGCGCGCGTCAATCAACGCATGTGGCCCGGAGAACAATTTGAAAGCACTGCACGTAGCAATCACAACCGGAACACAACGCAAGTTCAACTATCAACTGCTCTGCGTTTCGGTCGCAGAGGGCGGGGAGAGGCGGAGCCGGTTGCGCTCAGGGCATGCTATTGTCTGAGACATCGCATCGCGCTAAAGAGAAACTATAGTTCGACGCCATTTTGCGTCCTCACCCAAACATGCACAAATCTGAAAGAGCAGGGTTTTAGAAGTTTTCGAGCCTGTTGTAGCTGTTGTTTCGTTTTCGCAGATCTTTATTTTTTCAGAGTTGTCCGTTAATAAATCACTGGGCTGTAGTAAACCACCCCTATCAGATGATCTGATATTATTTCTATAAGATGATCTGATATTCTTCCAGACAAGTTTCAGATGATCTTAATTTCGTATTGATTCATAATTATCGTTATCAGTCACGGCTCGTCGCTGAACTTAGGCCCGTATTCATTTCATTAGCGGTGATTCGCCCTAAAGCGGTCGTTCTCGCATATTCATGATATGATAACACATGATTATACTTGTGAGAATAAGAAAAGCCGGACCTCATTCTGCAGGTGGTCATTCTCTAATCGGCCAAATCCATGCTTTCTTTCTCAATGAATGAAATGAGATATTTGTTGGTTTGTGATAGCTGATAATGATAACAGGTATTTCATCTGAAGAATAAGAGGCGCTCCGGGGTTACTCTTAAAGATAAGACGAGCTTCTGCGGGAGTGCGTGCTCTCTCGCTTTTCTCTGTCCAGATGATCTGTAGAAGTTCAGCTAACCTGATGAAATTAGCATCATCTTAAAAATGTTCATCATCTGAATGATGCGCTTACAGATGAGATTCATATTCTTCACCATATCATCAAGATAATCTTACAGATCATTCCAACATTTCTTCATATGATCGTTTAAGATCATCTTAACTTCATTTTGAGGGGGTTTACTACAGCCCACTGACTTTGGGGTTTATGTAATTCACTAACTTTGGGCGCACCTAGGTTGGGTAAAACGCTCAAATTCAGGAAAAACGATGTTTCGAGACCATGGTAGGTGTAGTCATGGTCGTGGCACGTTTCCAGATAAAGAGAACATGATTCAATTCAAGGTGTCCTGCTAAGAGAGCTTAGAAATGGCAGTGGAAGGAACAAGCACCCATAATGTGCTCGAGAAAGTGTTTTCGCTACGATTTTTTCCGATTGAGCCTCAGCTGTTTTCACAAAAATTTCAGGATTGTGCTATAGTGGAGCTGCCAGCGGACCACGAATTCCGTGGAGAATACATTAACATTGAACGTGACAACGCTTGGAAATTTGTCGTAGTGGCAGAGAATTAGATTTCTGAAAAGCGTGCGGTCCGAAGTGGTAGTGGTCAGGGGTGTGCGGCAATTGCCGTTTGCCGATTGCCGTTTGCCGTTTGCCGGCCATTTTTGGGGTTTGCCGTTGCCGTTGCCGTTTGCCGAAATTTTCGTCTAAAACGGCAAATTTTCGGCAAAATACGTTAAAAACAAAACGATTTGCCCTTATGGCAGTTTTTGTATTGGTCAGCAATTCAAAACTGCTACAAATAATTATTTTGACTAGTTCCAGCTGATGTATTATGTAATTGTACCAATTAAATTGGTAACTGATGAGAATATAAACTCTCTTATAAACTCTTGACGAAGTAATCAGAGAAGTTCGTTCAAGTTCTAAGTTGTTTATGAGCCTCCAAATGTCTTTTTTCAATTATCAAACTCTTAACCCCTTAGAAATGCTAAATTTGCAAAAAAAAACTTTTCCAGAAGCATTCAGATTTCTGCAAGTTCCAAGATTAGAAAACCAAGTGGTATCAAAGTTGTAGAGTGACAGCAGCCATTTAACGATAATGATTGATTTTGAAATTACTTGCTGATTAGATTGTTTGGCCCCCGGGTAGAAGTGAAATGACGAAGAAATCGAGAAAATCGCACCAGAAGGGCACGAAATTCTCAAATCTCACCCCGCCTAATAAGTTTTACAGGAACTGTTCGCTGCGGCAATAAAATCTTTTGTGGAACCGTCTATTGCAATGCCCTACTCTCTGTTGCTTCGCACTTTCCTTCAGGCCATAACGAATACTGTTTTGCCTAGAATATTCTTCCGTTTTTGATTAGCCCCATATCTTATCGGTGACAACCACCGCGAACATGTTCATCCAATCGGACAACTAGTCCAGGACAGAGAATAATGTCATCGAAATAAGACGCGTGCGTTTCTTGCTGTTTCTTCATGATTTTGGTAACACTTGGTTGCCAACGCATTCTTTTGAGTGGAAAACTCGGGAACGAAAATCATCATGAACACTGCCTTTAAACATACAAACTGGTTGAGAGCTCGTATAAATCGTTCCGCCTATAGTCGGTTGGTGGGCTGATGGTCATAATTGGGACAGGAAATTGATAAAATCTGCAAGCATTTTGTCCGGCTTTTTTTTTTGAATTTAACAGTGTTCACAGCGGTCATTAGAGGCAAGGTTCAATAATATTTTTGATTTCGAGATCCATAGCTGAAACCAGGAGTTGACTCAGTGGCAGAGCTGAGTTTGTTAAGAAAAGGTGTAAAGAGGAAAAATAATAATAACTGCAATACATATACTGCCCCGAAACTTGAACATGAGGTGCTCGCCCCACCCACTTCCTCTGTAGCCACAGGAGAAGTGGTTGGTGCGAACACACCACATTTAAGTTTGGGACCGTCCAGAGTCCGATAAAGAGGTAGTGTCAACAACACGGCTCCTCGGTAAAACAGCGTCAGCACCGCGATGAGTGTGCAGGCTGTCAGAGTCCCGTCGGCTCCGCGTTTGACACACCTCCGAACTGGCGCACATCAGTCATACTCCAGTATCGATCAAAGTTCCAACTAGACTTGCCGATTTCTATTCCGGTGCTCTCCAAATTCGTATTTTTTTATGTTATCCACATTTTGACCATAGCATACACCGCCTATGTCGTAAAATTGGCTTTATATTGAATTTCCATCTCAAGCATTAGGTCTTTTTTATGTTACGACATTAACTAATATAATCTTGATCGCCTGTTTGTGCTCATGCGTCTCCGCGTATTACGCTTTTTGTATTCTTCGAGATTTCGGTTCCAAAACTGCCGCAACCACGATCTAACAAGGAACACCTTCGAACACAAAATGGAGTTTTGAAAAACGGTCTTTTGAGAGTTGTAGAGGGCGTAATAATAAACAATTTAAGATTTTAAAATTTCACTCAGTCCTCACGGGTAGATCAAAAACCACCAAAACAATGGGTTGCCATTCAATGCACCCTAACCTGACGAAATCCGCCAAAAAACAGGTAACGGACCCCATATTCGTGTTCAGCGCCCCAAATTACCCCCTGGGGCTGAGTTTGGGCGAAAAAAATTTCGAGCTCTGAACCCCCAAAAATGGCCTTGAGCTTCGTAACATCGGCATGGATCGTGAAGAGACTTTGCGTTCACTGTTGAAGGTAGGCGCAAGCTCGGTGCCATATGTTATAACATAGGGGCACCGAGTTTGCGCCAACCTTCAACAGTGAACGCGAAGTCTCTTCACGATCCACGCCAACGTTACCTCATGAGGCTCCAGAGGTCGAGAAAAAATTTAGAACTTGAACTTCGCTTTCGGAGGTTATTCGAAGGCCTCATAACGAATCTGAGGTCAGTTTATCGATTTTCGACAGACTACGGTAGATTACGGTGGGTATACAGTAGTTGGGGGAAAGTCTCAGAATTGACTTAAAATTTCTGAACAGGGGTTATTCGGGGTGCTGAATACGAATTTGATGTTCACTTGTCAATTTTCAAATTATTAAGGTAGGTTTAGGCCCTCTATGTCATGACAACTACCGTAAACTACAGTAAACCTCAGAATTTCGGCAAACGATCTCTAGATTCGTGTTCAGCACCCTAGATTACCCCTACATACAAGTTTTGAGCCGAATCCGAAATTTTTTTCCAAACCACCCTAAAAATTCCTTGATGGGTACCTTTGCCTTGTCGCGAGGCTTGGAAAAACGATTATAACTTCTTTTCATAGAAGCTTCTCTATTTTTCAGAGAAGCTGCGGAGAGCATACTCGGATTCTACGTCCAAAATGGCACCAGAAAACTACATTTAAACCAAATTGGCCAGGCTGAATAAAAGTAGTTATCTTGTAAGATGCGTTTTCAAAAGAGTGGTTCTGTTCTACTTCAAATTTTGGAATTCATAACGAAACATTTTTCTTGAGTCTTCGAGCCATGCGCTAAAGTATTAGGTTGCTTCAACGGATTCTGTAGTTTAGGTAAACCCACTTCTGTTTACAACAATTATTTCTAAAAAGATTGATCATTGATCAAGGAACAAGTCCACGAAGTTTCATTTTGTCCGAATCTTTTTCCAGCGTCATATATCAAAATAAGTCCCCTAAAGTGTTTCTCCGAATTAGGGCGGTTTTTCTGTGGCATATGTGGGGGAGAAGGATAAGGGTATTCTTGATATCCTAGCAATTGTCGAAACCTCGGAATTTCTATAGTTTCTAACATTGATGTGAACCGTTCTCCGTTTATATCACGTTACCTCTGCGATATAAGAAAAGAGGTATAAAAAAACAAGAGACACTGTTAAAACTCAAAAAAAAGTAAGGTGAACACATAGGAATGTCATTACTACCAGCCATAACGCAGTAATGATCCCACAGTATTCAAACCATCTTTTAATTGCTTCCTAATCCAACGCCTAACCGAATGAGCCACGGTGTGCTGCTAGCTCACCCCGACTATCACATTGCAGTGATCGGTGGTTTGAATGCAACGAGCATTGTTCAGGGAATCAATGAACGAGTCAAAACTCGAGAACCTAGCTAGATTTCATCTTCAAACTTTTAGGAGAACCTTTTCAGATGATTTCAAGGCCACTGAATAGCTCACATTTGTGCTACGTCCTCCCAATCAGGGATGTGCGGCAAACGATTTTGAAATTTCGGCAAACGACAATCGGCAAGAAAATCCCAAAAACGGCCGGCAAACGGCAATCGGCAAACGGCAAAAAAACTCATCCTTTAGAGTCAAAAGTTATTCACATGTGCCGCTCTACTTTTTTTCCTTTTTTTTCCAATAACTATGTCAACAATCGAGTGATTCCAATTCAAGGGAGTAGTTTCATTTCAAGACATCAGATGAACAAAAAACAAGACACAGAGGGACTTCATGGAAATCAAAGAAATCGCCACTTCGGCTTCTACAGGCACCGAAGCGGCACTATCGCGGAGTCGCAGTGGCAATGTCGTAGCTGCTCCGCGATAGTGCAGCTGTGGCTCCGCGGTAGTGCCACTGCGGCTCCGCGGTTGTGTAGCTACGGCTCCGCGATGGGGCCGCTGTGGCTCCGCGATCGGTAGCCGCGCTCTGACAAAACTAGAACCGACTGCGAGTAACTCAAATAGAATGAGTCATAATACAACTGTGGTGATCTTGCGTCAAGTTCGCGCAAATCTGCAACATAACGCGAGCTGACAGAGTAAATGGAAATAGATTATGAATGACGAAAAAGATGGTTAGCTTTAGAGAAAGTTCTCCGGAGGGCTTTTTCGAAAACTATCCATCTTTCTCCTCATTCACAGACTAGTTCCAATTTCTCGGTCAGCTCGCGTCAAAGGACCAGGAAACGTCAAAGGACCAGAATATTATTTACTAGGTTCTATCCTTATCTTGGAGAGGGTCGCACTCTGATAACAATGGTATTCCTGAAATCGTCCAAAACCCGCTTTGAACGGAGATATGGCTCCTTAAAGATGGCTGTGTTTTGAAGGCAAAAATTTAGTGGACGAGTTGTCTCAGGCCTGTATTTCTCTTGATTCGCAGTAGCGGCACGAGGCAAAACAGGACGAGGAGATAGATCGCAAAGGGAGTGAAGAACGACGACTCTGTTGAGAATCACACATCCATCTAGCCGCTATTGAGATCAAAAATTAGGAAGGGGGTCGGGCCCGTGGTGGTCGCTTATACATATCTCGCCTATTTGGAGGATTTGAGATATCACATTTGGCACGTGTTATATAGGAGGGGTCTTCCACACAATTACACGAAAATCTCAAAAATTATATCTTAAGGTGAAAAGTTCAAAACAAATCTTCAAAAAAATTTTAATTAATATTTTTTCAGAAAAGACAGAATGAAGCTATTTTTCGGGAGTTTTTTTTACATTATGCTAATCTAGTGTCTCATAACGTGGCATGCGAGAGCGTACTTCCAGCAATGCCCGGTCCCTTTCCTGAAAATCTTCAAATAAAAAGCTCGCGTTTAGCTGCAGTCTACCGCGAACTTACTGCGAGTTAACTCGCGTTTCTAAACAGATTCGCTGCCACCCCAGATAACTGAAAACTCCGGATAACGGTTGAGCGAACAACGGATAATCGGATTACCCCTAGTGCACATATAGCCGCGAGCATAGGTGGAGTTTTCTTATACTGTGTTTTGCCGAGTTTTGCCGGAAAAATAACAAAAACTTCGGCAAACGACAAACGGCAAAAAAGTCTCAAAAATGGCCGGCAAACGACAAACGGCAAACGGCAATTGCCGCACATCCCTGCTCCCAATCCAACGTTCTGGTTTATTTCCTTTTTTGATCGTTTTTGATCTACCCGCGAGGACTGAGTGAAATTTTAAAATCTCAAATTGTTTCTTTTTAACTCCTCTACAACCCTCGAAAGACCGTTTTTCAAAACTCCATTTCATGTTCGAAATGGTCCCTTGTAAGAAACAATGCCGTTTGTTTCATTTCCTGAATTTTCGGGTGTTTTTCGGAGTCTACCTGAATTTCGGCATTCATCCCTTAGGTAGAGGGCCGAATATACATGGTCATTCGACACTAATTTTTAAATATACGAAAGGATATTGCATTTTCAGAAAACAATAGCATACAGTTCACGAAAAATTGAAAATTTCAATGGCAACTGTCAGAAAGTTTGAAATGAACGAATCTTTAATATATCGCCGTTTTGAAAGTTATGAAGGAGGGAGTGTAATCCAATTGTGTCCTTTTGAATTGCCCGATTGAATGAGAATTCCAAAATAAAACTTTTGGAATTTTCCGAGTGATTGAACTAATCTGAAAACCTTACTTTATTCGTTTGGTATTTTTATTCGGAAAAGCACTCGGCCTATTCGAAGCGCGTTTCTCGTGTTGATTGTGTTCAGGCTAACTTTTCCTAAATTCCTTGTTCCGAGGTAAGCAGTGTGTCTCCTGGAAAACGGCTCTTGATGTTGAATTCAGATGTCTCTTTATATCAACGAATGGTCTATATCGAACAGAGTGTTGACAAAGAAGCATAAAAACTCCTTTTTGTGCTCAAAACGCAAATGATATCAGAGGTATTGCACTTCATCCTGGCATCGCACCCGTAAATGGCGAACACTTCTCCAAATGCTGGGTAGTCTCGGAACAAAACGATTCAGAGGCTCGAACTCTGGCATAGCAGCGGAAACCATCACGGGTAAAATCTGTAGTCATATGCACAGCGTTAACGGTTCTCGTAAGATTCTGTCTATTTTTCAACGCAGCTGTCATGAAGACTACATGAACTGAATTATTATGCGATTAAAGTGGGTGAGGACTTCTACATTCAAGTATGAAAGCTAGATGTATGCAATTTGTGTTTGATTAGCATTAAATTTTATTAGGATTACGTTCTGGCGAATTCCGCATTCGTATGGGTTTGAAAAGCTAAAATACCAAATCGTTCGAGTGCCATTTCAAAGCAAAGGATTCCGAAGAAAACGTAAGATGGGTGACTTGCAAAAGCTGGAAAGCTGTATGATCAGCTGTATCGGTGTGTTGCTTAACAAACAACTATTCGATATCCCTTATCATGGGAAGGACAATTATATTTGGCGCACCTCGCAGGCTTGGCAGCGAGGTCGCGTAGGTGTCTTGAAAAACACCTACGCGGTGTCAACGCTCAGTCAACGCGGCAATCGGCTCTTCAACGAGATGCGATTGCGGAGCCTACTTCGCTATTGGCGTGCAGGCAGGGCAATTTGTAGTGAAGGCACTGCAATGACCCCTTGTAGGTGCCTTTAGGGCACCTACACGGCCTCATTGCGGTGCCATCGCCACAGATTTTCTCAGAGGAGCGACTAGTTGCCCGCTTTTAGCCGACAATGTTGTCTTAATAAGATTCGTGCCATCTTGTAGACCGAATACACAGAAAGGGAAGCGCCTAAGAGCAGTCCGGCTGGCTAAACGCACTGCACGCGGCGCTCCAGTGGCGACGTGAGCGCAGCGGCTTACCGTCGCGCGCGTCGCATGTAACAGTCGAATTGTCACCAGATTCTATCATTCTGTGCGATCGAGCAACGCGCCCTTCGGAGCTCTTGATTTCCCGTGGAAATTCGATATCAGTTTTTATTGTGAGCACTGCATACAACTAGACTAATCTCACCCCACTCCTGTAGCCTCACAAGTGAAACCATATCAAGTGAGCGACAAAGAGAATCCTGCGTGTATTACTTGCTACTTACAGTGAAAATTGTGAGTGGTTCTTGTCATGAGCTAGGTGTGGGCTGTCTTTCGCCGCAAATGTCGACTAATCATCCAGCCTTGTTGGTCTTGATAGTGACTCCTATACAGATCACATATAGAACAGCGCTATTGGCATTCTCTGGTCACCTGAGGCTTTCGAGTAGCTTTCAATTTAAGGGATTTTTTCTTCCTGTAATTCTAGTGAAACGCAAGGCACATAGTAACTGGTACATATTGTATGGAACACCACGCGACTAAACAAGTGTTGGTGTATTATAGCAAAAAACAGATTTTGCCGTTTGCCGCTTGCCGGCCATTTTTGGGGTTTGCCGTTGCCGTTTGTCGAAATTTTAAATTCCTTTGCCGCACACCCCTGGTAGTGGTAGCGTGCGGTCGTGAATGGGTTAACAGAGCATAATGAGACTTATAATAAAAAGGGAATACAAACAACGAAATATAAAGATTGAAATAAACCGAGGAAACTACGAAACATGAGAAAAAAGCCCCCACAATGTCCTCACAATGCAGTGCAGGGCGCTGCGATGTGATGAAATCGCGAACCACGCTAAACAGCAGGCAATCGCACAAAAAACTATGGTTCGGACGCAATGTGGGCGCGATGCCGTCGCGCGTAGCAGGTGCCACGCACACGCCGCGCGCGACGGCTGACCTCACCGCGACTCCTCGATTCCTTTGCCGCGCGCGGCGACCAGTGCTAGATCACCCTCCTGACTGCGATAACATCACTCCAAGTTAGGTTCCCGCCCCCCCCCCCTTGAGCACCGTTAATAACGCCCAGAGCAGAAATTTGAGCTATAGCTATCGTAGCATTCCAGAGGTCGGCAAACGTCGCGATTTGCCATCATATCCTCCCCCCCCCCGATGGGTAGCTTTGAACGAATCAAGTCAAAAAACTTAGGAAAATCGACAAATAAACCCCATATTCATGATCAGCGTCTCAAATAACCCACCTGGAAGGCTTTTGAGTGAAATCTGGAACATTATTTTAACGCTTTCAGAGGTATAAATAAGCGCCCAACCGAAAATCCGCACGAGTACAAAACGCTGTCAGTCTGTGCAAAGTTTGGAAAATGTACCTTAACCCAACAGTGGCGCAGCTCTGTGCGCTGAACACAAGCATGAGGTACTTTTCCGGATTTCGCAAACACTAATGCGCGTTTCTGATAGAAAAAAGGCGGGAAATACAAACTTTGACTGGCTATAAATTTTTTCGCAGATGTCCGTAGCAAAATCTGATTTCAGATTCGAAGAGGGCGTGCCAGAGTTGACTAGAAAACATTTATCGTCTTTCTGATCCGGGGGTATACCATGCGTGGTTCCCTAGTGAGCAATCCTCAGTTTTTGAGCTCGAATAGATGAAATTATGGCAGCTCATTACGTCAATGAATAGGAGATCGGGGGGAGGGGGATTGGAAACCCATGAAGCCTTTACTCATGACTATGAAAGCAAGGTAGATGCACATAATGAAACATCGCTCCTTTTTTATAGCGCGTCATCAACGTCGCGCCACGACGTAATCTTTTTCTTGGGCGGCGATC
Organism: Aplectana chamaeleonis; assembly: GCA_029168955.1. Taxonomy (NCBI): domain Eukaryota; kingdom Metazoa; phylum Nematoda; class Chromadorea; order Rhabditida; family Cosmocercidae; genus Aplectana; species Aplectana chamaeleonis. The sequence continues at coordinate 43,112 of JAPDOI010000826.1, read as the reverse complement.
AAGACAAAACACTGTTCAGAGAGACTTTTAAAAAAGGCTACGGAGGCAAGCCGCTTCAAGGTTAAACCGAATACACTATTGTTGGAAGTCATCTAAACAAAATATCGTCAATCTCATTATGGGGAGAAGCCACGCCGCTGCTATGATAGCTTTATCATAGAAGTCGAGAGGTTTTTTTATGAAAACACAATGGTAGAATTAGAGAAACAACCCCTTTGCTTCCAATACATGTAGCTAGCCTAATGATAGTTGTAGCGCGGCTTCCTTGAGATAAGATACAAACCATAAAGTCGTGACTGCTGAGCACGCAACACCAGTTACAGAGCATCGGAAACAAAAAATATGTGGCTTTCGCCCATATTTCTAAGCTTCGACTTGCCGTACAAAACATAGATCATGCCAAGTACCAGATCTTGATCTACAGTTGTGGTTATCATGCCGTCGAACAGCACGATCAATGGTTCTATAAAAGAGGTCTCACAATAAGATTTTATTCTTCGGAACAAACTGACAGAATTTCCGTTCACTCGCGTATCCACTCAAGCCCAGGTTTTGACTGCGGTTGGTCGCTGCGGCCATGCGAGGGATACCTGCTCTTTCTTCATCGCGCGTGATTTAAAAGCGCTCCACTTGTGAGCGCTTCGTGGCAGACGTCCTTCATCGCTGCGTCGCAGCAGCCAAATCCTATGTTTACTGCACCACTGCTGAAGGAGCGATTATCAACGGTCGCTGATCGCGGCCAAAAGCTAGCAATGGAGCGATTGCCAGTGAATGATACGTCTATTCCCTTGCAAATTTGTCCATTCATTTGACGAGATTTACTCAGACAAGCCATCGCTGGGAGCGGGACCGGCTCCTCTTAATTATGATGTCATCGCCCGGACAGCGGCTGAAGGTCGTGATCAGGGATGAACGTAATAGAAACTTTGCATTTCCTTAGTCGTTAGTCGTTCAAACGGCCAAGCCCTCGTTAGTCGCTAGTCGTTAATCGTTAGTCGTTAGAAATCTAGGCTCTGAAAATAAGCACAGTTGAATCAGAAAAAAGCCTTTATAAATAGAAAAAGAAGGAAGGCATGCAGAAATGTATGTTCTCTAGAACATTCATGGCCATTAAATACACGAAACATTCATCGTTAGATAATGTGGTTTAATCTGCTAACCTACATATACATAATTAAAAATATCACAGAAAGTACTAGAGAGTGTGTGTTTGACGATTTTGTCCTTCTTCTTCGGCGAGAAAAAAAGCAATATGGAAAGCCAAGGAAACCTTGAGCTCTTCGCTTTTATCCAGAGCAAAATTTGCCATTCTGAGCTCTATGATGTGATATGAGGTCTACCCCTAGGTGACAACACGGAAAACTGTACCAACTCTGCACTACTTGTTCTTTGATCAGCGTCGCAAGCCTAGCGCGCTCGTTGTTCCGAGCTTGTTCTCATAATGGGGGAAAGGTCGCAAGAAAATAGCACCCAAGCGGAAGCTTCACCCACTAAGAGGTCCCAGCTTCATTTTATAGAACTCTCATATCTCGAAATTGTGACTGAAAATCGGAGGACGAATAATTAACAATGCAATCATCGAATACAGTTCCCGTCGGTGCGCAGTTGTGGCCTGCACGCCCTGCTCCATATTATTAACTCTGACAGAGCCCTCTGTAAAAAATTCCGTTGGAGCCGGTCAGTGTCGGAACTGGTTGAGTGAGCCTTTCATGAAGTCGCACGATCGACATGAATTTGCATAAGTGCTGCACCTAACCTTTCGCAACGTTCGGTTGTGTTTATGATGTGGGGGTTCCAGAACTGCGAAATAGTGTCAGTAGAAATACTGAATACTGAATACTATGATCATTTTGTACCACCCACCGCGAACAACCAACATGGATCTATGTATCATTCTTGATGTAATTCTTGGGTTGGAGCGTGATGGGAATGACTATTGATTTTTCAACGATTTCTGGGATTGCTTACGAAAATATTTTCATTTTGGTAGTCGTTAGACGTAACACCCAAAAAGCCCGTTAGTCGTTAAATTAGTTAGTCGTTAGTCGTAATTACGCACATCCCTGGTCGTAATGCCACCGCGGTCCCCGTCCGGTTGGAATAGCCGCCTCGGCCACTGTGCGGTGTAATAGCGAAAGATAGAGAGACGCATGAATTGCTGTTCTTTGAGTGATAGCGTGCGGGTCACGTGATCAACGGGTATAAAAAGCGGCTTTTCTCGTGGAGACGGCCAGTAGCCTTTCGAAGCCACTCCCGAGGCCCCGGTCATAGTTGGATGAGCCGACGTCTCCAGCCCGGTCGATACACACAGAATGCATTGGAAATGGGATGCAAAAATCACTCGGTGTATCCCCTGCACCCCCTAACACCCCCAACACCCACCCGGTCGATACGTATGAACAACATGGTGAGGTGAAGCTGAGAAAATCATTCGGTGTATCCTCCCGCACCCGCCAACACCCCCCGGTCGATACGTATGTTTAAAATGATGGAGTGAAGTTGAGAAAATCACTCGGTGTATCCGACGCGGTCAATATCCATGCAATACGTGGATGACGTATTGATGAGGTATTGGATGAGAAAATCACCGGGTGGGCGGGCCTATGATAAAACATCGCGTATCACTAGAAAGCTAACCTTACTGCTACAGATGCAAATAGCACCAACTCTGACCGGGGCCTGAGAGGTGACTTTAGGTCACTCTCAAGAGGGATCCTCTATAGCCCACGATGAGGAAGGCTCCCTCATTGTGGAACATTCCGAGATGATGTCCTTCTTGCGGCCAGTGGCGGGATTAGCCTCCTCGCTCACAGGCTGTGACAAGTACCCTATCCTCTTAGGAGGCTTCATCCTCTTTAGAAGAGGCGGGAATAAAGAAAATTTAGAAATTGGGAAAATTTTTAAAATCGCCGGACATCAACCGCGGTCCGAAACGCGACCGAATATCGCTCCGATCGAAACCGCGGCCGCCCGGAGAGCGGCTGCTGCCGAGCGAGCAGATGGCTAGTTTTTATAGTTGTGCGCTGGACGAAAAGACCGAATATCGAATAGATTCGAATGGTCCCCTTTTCAACGTCCGATTTTTGAATAGATCCAACTACCCCCCTTTTTTAGAGTTCGATTTGTGAATACAATCGAATGGCCTCCTTTTTTGAGGTCCGAATATCGAATATATTCGAATGACCTCCTTTTTCGAGTTCCGAATTTCCAATAGATTTGAATAGATTCGATTCGAGTATATTCGAATAATTTCGAATCGACAAACTGAAAACCATCCAGTTAAGCAGTCAATGTATCCTCAACTTCGGAGCGAATCTTACTCTCATTGATCGTGAGCGCGTGCGCGCGTATGCAACGTCCTTTTTGCCTCTCACTTTCTCGCCATGCGGTCCCAAAACTTGAATGTGGTGTGCCCACTCCACCCATTTTTCTGTAGCTACCGAGGAGGTGGGTGGGGCGAGTACATCATATTCAAAGTTTCGGGGCCGCATATTGCTATTAGTTCCTAGCTAAAAGGCAGCATACACGCTCACAAAAGTTGTCGAGGTAACCATTCCAGTAAGCTCATGCAGGCCCTAACATAACGATTACGTCTTTGGAAGCCTCAAAAATGACGCTAACAAGGGAACCACAATAAATCATAGTGACCATTCCAAATGAAATGTACTTTTCTAGAACCATTTTCGGACGAAAAGCCCGAATATGCCCATCGCAGCTGCCTAGACCCACTCTGAAAAAAGTTATGAGCGTTTTTTAAAGCTTCACGGCAACCATTTCATTGCTAAACTTTTTTTAGGCTTAGGCTGCGTGTGTCAACCAGGCTGAATTCCGCATCAGGTGTGCGTCCTCCTCTAATTTTGCCTTTGAAAACAGTTTTTCTCTTTTTCCTTTTAGTGAACAACTTTTTTGTTTGGTTGCTAATTCCGTTTCGGTGTCAAAGCTGCGTCTTCCGATCCGGATAAGACTGGGTTCTACACCTACTAGGTTATGTTTTACGATTTCTTTCATATTCAACAGCATTTGTCACGGCTAAAGCCATTTAGACATGCTCGAGGAAAGGTATATGCGTCAATTACTGTGTTTGTTCCCTGCCAACGCGTAGCTAGATGCCTCCGAGGGCGCGGCCTGAAACGCCGCCCCATTCCATGTAGCCAGAATTTACGGGTTTTGGCTACGATAGCTAAAACCCGCATATTCTTGTGTCGAGGCTACAAGGGTGCAAATTCTGCGCGTATTCTACGTAAAAACGAAGGCTAAATTCGAAACATTGATCTCACTGTCGCTAAACCCGTATATTCTCGCTATAAAATTGTAGCGAGAATCCACGGATTTAACGACAGCCTGTGTTGTAATGCAACCTTAAACCCGCGCTGGCTACGCGGAACGCTGGGATGCCGTTCGAACAGTGTTGGCCCAGTCAACTCACAGAGTGCTTACTTGAAAGACTGTGGCTGGTCGTGGAGGGTGACCCCGTGTCGCTCTCTGGAAGACCTTGCCGAGGATATTTTTGGCCGCTGGGAAGGTGCATGCCGTGGGGAAGAAACGGCGTTGCGGTCGATCGCAGAGAGGATCGCCTTTCTAGTACGGGTCGGGGCTTATTGGGTCGATCGACCAAGGGCTGTATCGAGAATTTACGTAGAATATGCGGATGCTGTAGCGAGAATTCACATAGATTATGCGGGCGCTGTAGCTAAAATTTCACCAATTGAGGCTAAACTTTCCGTAATTTACGTAAATTCTCGTGTCAAAATTAGACTAGATGCCTCCGAAACCCTGGGCATCTCCGGTTTCCGTGTGAAGCATCTAGCTACGCGCTGGCAGAGTTGTGTAACGACACCGGTGTTATGTGACCTGGGCCCAGGGGACAATGTGGCGCGATGCATTTAGCCACTCTCATTTCACCGTGCCTCAATAATATTGAGCAGCTACCCGGGGTCCCCCCATCCGCCAAAAACGGGAGAGTCATTGCGGCACGGCAAAAGGGGCGTGGCCAAGTGCGATACAACAGTGGCTCCCCAGACCACATAGCACCATGACGCCAATACGCAGGGATTTTGAGCAAATGTCAAGAGCAAAAGAACCTTCAAACAATTTTGCGTGGACTTTAGGGCGCAGATATCAAAGATTGGCAAATCGCACCGCTATTGTATGTGCGTATAAACTACTCGTATTCGACCCTTGTGTATCTCCTCAGAATGTCCAAACGATTTAAGCTATTTATCACTTGTTTTTATAAGTTCAGAAGATTCTCTTTATTATCCTTTCTTTCTCTGTTTCCTTCGTAAACTTTTAAGAACGAGTGACTTCTTCGAATACAGTTCGTTGGAATATTGTAAGGGGAGCAGACCTCGCTAATTCACTCATTCGTTTGTGCTGCGTCGCGGTCGGTGAGCGTCACGCGCGGAGAGCGACGACGACCTGATATCGCTGCGTTTCCAAGGTGAGGGTGCTGCAGAGTTGCAGCGACCGGTGGCGCTTCGTCGAGCGAAAGGTTTCAGGCGCAGTTGCATCATGACGCGGCCTTGGACACAAAGACCCCGCAGAGTTGCTTCGACGTTGCCGTCGGCGTCGCTATTCCACCATTGGGTACGCACTAATCCATCCGACGTCACACTTTGTTTCAGATAACTTTAATTTTTTCATATGCTTTAAAAATTAGAATGCACCTTTGAACAGCTTTTTAAAATTAACATAAATGGGAAACAGTGGAGTGAACCTCTAATTCACGTTCAGCGCAGAGATCATGCCTAAGCACCGAAGACGACATAATAGATGATTGAGGGGTGGTTGCATATATCACTATTAGGACAAGTTGCAGCAATACAAAAAAAATCTGAAAAGAATCTAGAAAGGAAAAATCAAACATAAGATCCATAATAAATGTACGCTTCCAAAGATTTTCCAACCATTTTTCTCATTTTGAGCTGAATCAAAAAGCCTGTCTCCGGAAGATCGAAATCGCGGACAACTGGAAAAGGAAGCATTACTCAATTGACGTCTCCTTTCCTTGCTAGGACACGAAATGGTCCAAACCATTCACTGCCGCCGCTCGCTGGCGACGTCGCTCAGGAAGTCGCGGAGGCGGAAGCATTCTGAGAGGGATATTGATCGAATCCAGAGCGTGGGAGCAGTTCGGCTGGCAAACGCTGCAAGCGCGTCGCCTTTGGGGCGAGTTAACCGTGGGGTCTCTGACGAGCAAAACAGGTGGCGCTCGGTTAACGCGCTCCAACTACGACGTGCGCGCTGCGGTGTTCCGCGGCATGCGTCACATGTGCCAGCCCTCTGAGAGGTCACCCCGTCACCGTTCTTGGGCGAAACTTCGTTGCCCTCGCCCGCTGTGTGCCATCCCCCGTTCACCGACTTTTCCGCGCCGCAGAGGGATTCACAGCAACTGTACATTGCCTTCACGGAGATAATAGCTGCATCGCAGATCTCTGAAGTCGTTGCACGAGTGTGAGAATGGAGCTTCGGGAGCCCGTTTAGCTTCCAAACAAATCATGCGCGTCGATCATCCGTGTTCAGACAGGTTTACACAAGAAAATATGACTTATCACTTCGACAGGAATGTTTCAACGTTGGGAGCCAATCGGACCCCCGAAGCTTTATGCCGCTCTATAGTCATATTGCACAAAATGTGCTTCATTGCGACCATTTTTTAGCACAAGCGATAGCCGTTTACTCGTATAGGGTGCCGAAGATTCTCCGAGACGGCGATGTTTTTTCAGCTCTTGAGCGCTGAAAAACACTTGCCCCACAGGCGACACCCATCGGACCGTGACGCGTTTGAGCGCGAGTGAGCAATATCATGCACCAGATTATTGAAACCCAGAGTACCAGCCGCGCGGCAAACTGCTTGAAACGCCTCTTTGAACCAAGGAAGCTGCACCGCGGATGTCCCAAGCTTCGTGACATTCTGACTCTGACACAGGTAAAAACCTGTCTTTGTCAGTTATCGACAACAGCAACGGAAGGACGACAGACGCTCAGAAAAATGAAAACATGTTACATGTAATATAAAGTGTAAGATACTTGAGACATTCAAGTATATTACCTTTATATCGCATGTAACCTACACTTATGTTACATGTAACATACACTTATATTACATGTAACATAAACTTATATTACATGTAACTTAATTAGAGCTGCAAGTTGAAGCTCAATGCTTTAAGGGTTGGAGCTGCAAGTTCCTGGCTACTACTTCAGGTACGAATCAGCAAGCTTTAAACTCTCTTGGACATCCCAGGAACTTAAAGCTCGCTGCTTCTTGACAGAAGCAGCAAGCTTGGAACACACAGCTTCATACATGAAGCAGTGGACCTAAGCTCGCTTCAAAAATATTGTGTGCCGATCCCTCTAATCCTCCTCACGATTAGCACGAACCATGAGGAACGAGAGATCAACGACTCGTTCAGCGCGAGTGACCACCCTGTCGAATGTCAATTCCACGGGCCTGCGCTCATCGCTAACGTATGAGGCGGCCCGTATGCTGTGCAGGTTTGCAGAAGGTGTTCAGCATGGGCCCTCAGTTGCTGGAGATATTTGAATTATGTTACACTTATACTACATGTAATTTACTTGAGTAGAGATAATTCACATGTAACTTACATTGACGGAGATGTATTACAAGTATATTGTAATCGTCTCTCATGTTACAAGTATTATGTTTTCACCATCGAAAACATATTACGTGTGACATTTGGCCTGCGAGCGAGGAACCGATATATTACATGTAACATACACCGGTCGACTTAATTTGCAAGTAATATACATTGGCCAATTTATATTACATGTATATTAATTCAGGCCTTTTACATTACATGTAACATGTTTTCATTTTTCTGAGCGTGGCATGTGGACGACCCGAAGCGCGTCTCGTCACATGGAGCAGTTTTTATGCGAGAAACAAATAAAGGGTTTAAGGCTACTCATTTTTGACACCGCTCTTCTTCACAAAAATTATATTGTGCAACAAAAATACTTTATGCATTGCACTAACAATGAGTGAGAGTTTCATATTTTCGCAATGAGCAAATTTGCATCCATCCATTTTGTTGCTTCCTCATCCAGCAAAACACAATCCTTTCGACTCCTATCAGTACCTGCAAAAACCACCTTATTTTACATAGAATTTGTGAGAATTCGGAATGAGAGTGTGTAGTTGAATGCAGAATACCAGTCCCTGCTTCAAAGTGGACTAATTTGGATGATATTAAGAGCGCATGAAAGCGATAGGAATCACGGCGGATATACTAGTCTTTACAGAATCTGCAATGCCTGCCCTAGACGAGCTTGAGAAGTATTTTTCATTTCTGTCCTAGATATTTTACACTTACCCCTACCTCAAATTTCCATTTTTCAGAATTTTAAACGGCCAAACCCCTTTCCAGGAAGGACAGAAACCGTTTGACCCTACACTCTGAAGCAGTAATCAGATATTTCTGCCCCACTGTGATCTCCTGCTGGACTTGAATGGAGAAAAGTTGACACTGCTCAGACAGGGTTTCCATTGAGTGATTCCGAACGAACTCATCGAACCATCATCGCAGTGAGAAAAACTTTTGGTCTATGTAATACCTAGCATCATGGGAGGCCATATTAATTTAAACCTGCAAAAAATTATAAATACGAAGCAAAATCACAGGGTCAACCACGGACGTTTGATTTCTCAACGGCTGGTGAGGGGGTCGTGGAAAGTTCAGCTCAAAAATGAAACTTTCCGGTGGGGTTGTGGGAATATCGGCCTAAAAACAAGCATTTGAGAAGATCGTTAACAATTTCGAATCCTTCGGTTAACAAGGGGTCGTAGCTCCAATGAGGTTCTGTCCAACGACCCGCTTAGCCCTCCATAGGCTAGTTCCTTTCAGGCATCAATTCTCAAGTTCTACACAGAAAACGCTCCAATTCTCATCGATCGGAGGCTTAGCAGAGCAACTTGAGCTTCAAAATTGATTACGTTCAGATGCGAACAGTTCGAAAAGCTTCCTAAAATACGACTATGGAAGTAAATTAATGACACCGTTGAGCGACGAAGAAGGTATGTGTTCGGTATTCTTGGTGACTTCTTTCCTTCTGTGTGAACCCGTGGGCCAAGGTCCGGCCTGGCACTGAGGTGGATCTCGGTGGAGCTACGACCCCTCATTAGGTTAGCAAAAAATTATCGAAACTGTTTCAAACTTCCCTTTTTGAGGGAAAATCTGCTCTAAAGTTTTCACAATTCCCTTACCTATATCCGAATGTTCGGCTACTGGATTATTGTTTTTACAACCCCCCTCCCACCCACCCCGTTGTGCACGGTCAAAACCCCACAGGGCCACAGGGTCAAGCGGACTGTTGACCAAAACCTTCACAGAGCTACCTATGAACCACTGTCTTTGGTTACCAACGTTTTCGAAAAATGTATAAAACTTTCACCCACCCTCCCCCCCAGGTAAATGGTTTTAGACAACTCTGCGACCAAAAAACCTCGGCAAAAATAGATTTTATGAACTTTTTATTGTTTTTATTGTTGCTATCTTCACTATATGCATTATCCTGCTAACCAGCATCGGGGATTGTCTTTCATTACGTCGCCTTCCCTGAAAATCAAGTTCTCAGAAAATTCCGTTCCCCCACGTTGTTCCACCGGACAGCAACGCAACAGATTGATCCTGATGGACGCTGTGGGGATGTAATCATAAATCTTTGCCAAATTGCCTATCCTCACTCCTTTCGATAAAGATCAACGACTACCAGCCGTTGCGATCCCAAACACCCTCCGCACCAAGGCGATACGCTGTTGGATACAGACTTTAGGCCGGCATAACTTTTCCTGTAGAATAAGAGGGTATGCGCATTGAATCCGCGGCCGGATAATGAAAAGTGGGACAAGAAGAGTCTCTCCGACCAATGATCAGCTTTCAAATCCAGTATGCAAGATACAAAACCAAACAACTTACGATGAGTTCACGTCGCTCCAACGATTGAAACGTCAATGTTGTGGCTCCTCGGACAGATATCGTCAAGCTTCCTGCCGACGAAGTAGCCAAGAGCAACAAGGTACAACTTGGCGTGACCGTGCCCACCAGTCTTCGAAGTACTCATTTCGACTGTCTAAATATACGCAGGCATGTTCTAACCCTTTTATCGAAACGCAGACAAAGATGGATAATGAAACCCACCTCACAGGGACGACCGTTGATTCGAAACCTGCCCATGCCCCTCATTGAACACTGAAACAGCATACTGTGAATACACAACCTTCAAAAACGGAAGACAATGAAGTGAGAGGACTCTGAAAAAAGTCAAATTCTAATATGGCATTAAATTTTGAAAAGGTGTCATATTCTGACTAGTTTGAAGACCAGGCAGGGTAAAGCGGAGTCGGGTTCAAGGTTGAGCTGGCTGTTGCGTCAAATTTCGGCGGAGCTACGACCCCCCCTCTCTATTGACCACAATTTTGAAAATTTCTACGATCCCCCTACCGAGATGAAAAACTGCTTTGGGTTCATTACAGTGACAAATTCGGAAAATTTTCAAACTTGTGGCAACAAATAACAAATTTCAAATTTTCTAAGTAATACGGAATTTTCCAAGAATAATGAATTATTATCGAAAAACAGCAAGTGAATGAATAAAGAGGAACCCTTTTTTTCTCCAGACCTTTCAAGACCTCCCGAATCATCTTTTTTTCTAAAATTTTTCGAAAACTCTACGACAGCCCGCTGCGCCGAGTCACAACTCTGCTCAACCCTGGTCAGGTGGTCGCAACAAAACGGGTCTTGGTAGGGTCGTTAAAAACTTTTGGCCAAAGGTGGTTAAACTTGGTGCTATTTCGCAAAGTTTCTCCAATCTTTTTTTTTGGTCGCAGCTCCGCCGGAAATCGACATAACGTTTTTCTATATTAACGTTTAGCGTCTAGTGTTAGAAGCTGACAAACTTCTGAGGATCTTTACAGAGCCAACCATCACGAAATATTTTGCCCAGTACGTTGCCCACTAGATTTTTATCACGAGAATATACTTTGCTTGAGCAAACTTCCTAGGTTTCATAGTGAGTACCAAAGCCGAGGAATATCTCAACGTAATCGAAATGATGCGTAAGCAAAACGTTTTGACAGATTCACGGTCTGAAACTGAGAAATTACTAGCGAAAGTTTCAGGATAATCATTAAGACTATTCTCTACTTTGAGCACGCCCTAAAAAAAGGTGCAACTGTGCCGGAACATAGGGCAACAATATATATAGGCCGCGGTTGGATTCTCTGCCACTGATAGGAAAACTGGAAAGTTCAAAAATTTTAGCATAGTTGTGAAACGTTCACCAAAATTCCTTGAGAGAGAGAAAAATGATGAGAATCCCTGCTTGAGCGAAGTTTCGACGAAAAAACAAAATTTTTGTTCAGCCCCGCTCCCAAAATTTTCCTGGCTCTTTATTTTTGTTACAACGAGAGAATCCTGGGGTCTACAAACAGAAATCATATCGTAACTCCGTTTGGCGAGCGTTTCCTCTAGAATTGAGATAGGCGAGAAAGATATTTCCAATCTTCTTTAGCCACCATGGAGCAGAATTTTCAAGCTATTGGGAAAAATAAAATACATTTTTTTTCAGAAACGCAAGCGGTTGTCAATCCAATTTACCAAAATCAAAAAACCTGTTCGCGGCCAGAATGCAGAATATGTTGTTTAGTTCAAAAACATGGTGCAAGCACGCGCACTTATAATGTAATATCCAAATATTTGAAAAAAATCGTCATAACACGGATACGGGGAAGGGCTTCAACAAAACTCCTGAGGAATGAACGATTATATTGTTTAGAGAAGGAGCAAACAGGAAAAAACAGCAAGCAATCGAGAGCGTGTGAAGAAGAATAAAACCGAACAAAATCCATCAGCTGATGGTGATGACGCGGTAATTTCGAGCGCACAACGCGCCTACTAACAATTGAACATGAGAGCACGTCCGGCCACGCCACCGCACTGCGGGAAGCCTTGTCCAAGTGCAGTTCCCATACTAAGATACAACTCGTTATTTCTACATAAGAATTTAGTTTTTTGAGGTTTCTTCGTTAGTTTGCAATACTAGCGGCCCCAAACCTGCGATTTACGTCAAAAAATCGATAGTGTTTTTGAGCGTGTATGCTGCCTTTAAGCCGGTTTTCAACACTGTTGTTGCAATGGGCCACGGTCCTTACGACTTCTGGTGATAAGCTGAAAGTGGTTTCAATCGTTGCCTCCGAAGGAATTTCCTTTTTTCATTTTTACACAATATCCTAATAAATTCAACTCTGCCAGGTATTCAACCCTTCGTTTTAGCTAACGATATTGACATATAAATTATTATTGAACACAGCATTTGATGACCACTGTAAACATTTTTCAGTTTAAAAAATCCAGACAAAGTACATATTTGCAGAATTGGTCAACGTCCTGTCACAATTATAACGACTAGCCCACCATCCGAGGATTAGCTGACCGATCTACACGAGTTCTCAACTGGTTAATATGTCTAGGAAAGGCTACTTTTAGGCTACAACTTTGTATGAATTCATTTTGCAATCTTGGAACTTGCAGGAATCGGTATGCCTCAGAAGGATTTTGTTCTGCAATTTTGGCATTTTTAAGAGTTAAAAACTTTAATATTAAAAAAACTATCAAAAAAACTATTGGAGGTTCTCGAACAACTAGAAACTTTAGCGTGCTCCTCCTATTCCCTAGTCAAAAAATTTATTAGTTACAGATTCGTTGGGTACAATTACACATTAAATGAGGTGGAACTAGTCACAACAATTATTTGTTGCAGCGCTGACCAACAGAGAAACTGCGGTGAGCTCCAGGGGTTTGCGGCGATTGCCGTTTGCCGTTCGCCGGCCATTTTCGGGTTTGCCGTTGCCACTTGCCGAAAATTTCGTCTAAAACGGCGAAATCTCGGCGAAAATGCGTTAAAACAACAGGATTTGCAATCACCGCAGTTTTTGTATTGGTCAGCGATTCGAAGCTGCTACAGATGACTATTTTGACTAGCTCCAGCTACTAGTTCCAGCTCATCTAGTGCGTAATCGTACCCTTTAAATCGGTAAAGACATTGATTAGTTGGAAAGCGTACAGAACAATTTCACTGGCAAACTAGTACTTAAAACGACTGGCCTCAGCTACCTTGAAATCCCTAGGGCAAATGACAGAAGAGTTAAACTATGTAGGTTTCCCGACTCTCCCAACCTTGCTCTCAGGAAGAGTTAAGTTTGACTTGGTCATGACCTTCAGAGTTCTAACCGGTAAAATGCCGCTAATGTCAAGCAAATTTTTTGATCTCACTTCCTCCAAAACTAAGAGAGGATGCCTGAAGCTCAGCACTATGACAGCAAAAACCCAAATTACAGAAAAGTTTTTCTCCATTTGAACGAATCCTGCCTTTAATACTAGCTTCAAAAGCAGCAATGTTCTTTCACTTCTTTGGTTCACGCCCAAGTCTCAGTAAATAAGAATAAACTGTTGACAATATCTTGACTAGGTAATCAGAGTTTCTTCAAGCTCCAAGATGATTGGGAGCCTCCTAGTGTCTTTTTTCAATCATCAAATTCTTGGCTCTTTTGAAATGCCAGAATTGCAAAAAAAAGTCCTTTTTGAGAACATAACGAGACCTGCAAGTTCCAAGATTGCAAAACCAAGTGAAAGTTCTAGCGTAAAAGCAGCCATTTTTAGACATATGAACCAGTTGAGAACTCGTGTAAATCCGCTTATCGTCGGTTGGTGGGCTGGCGCAGCGATTTTCCGCCGCGCGCGTCGTACCAGCCAAACTGTCACTAGATGCCTCTATTTCCGTTACCAGTCAAACTGTCACTAGATGCCTCTATTTCCGTGTTTTCGATCAACGTGCCCCTCGGAGCTCTTGATTTCCGGTGAAAACTAGAAGACTGCTAGAATCGTGATCACTGCTGCATTCAGCTAGACTAGTCTTCTTCCACTCCTGTACTCAGGCCGGGGTAGTACCAGAAATTTACCAGAGTTTTCCGAGCAATCACTGGTAAATCTGCAATTACTGCCCGATTACGGAAATTTTTCTAGAAAATTCACCTTGATCTCTGGTGTTGACATATTTTGTCAGATTACCAAAGAGTTATCACAATATTCCTCTGAAATTTATCGGACTCCTGCCGTAATCTGTCAGAAAAATTGCGAATTCTGTCGGACTATAAAATTTGGCCCTAAGGCAGTGTTCACGATAAATTTCACTTCCGATATCTCCACGGTTTACGGAAGGTCTGGTGCCCTGCATAGCAAGGCATGCTTAAAATGGACACGAAAAACGTGTTTTCGAGCCAAAATATGCCCTCCCTTGTTTTTTGAGCGTGGTGGAATTGACCGCTAGAAGGATGATACCTATCAGTGCAATGAAGCAAACAGCTCATTTATCAGCACTTCCTTCACTTGATCATTCCTATAATCTGAGACTTCATTTGTTCCATTTGAGGGGCGGATCTGGGGCACGGGGCGTGTCTGGGGCACTAAAACGCTTGTTTGCAGCCGTTATTTTGCACCTCCTGGCTCGTTTTCTACCGTTCCTTTAGCAATGAGAGCCTAGGATCCTTCTCCCCTATCATTTTACTGTGGAAAGTCAACGAGGATGATCATCGTGAACAATGCCTTTAACCTTCGAATTGGAGGTTTGGGGGTCCGTAAGGATGGCAGTTCGAAAGGTACACTGTTTAGAGATTCATAAGTAAGTGCAAAGCGTGAACATAACCATAGGAAATCCTGGAGCAAAGGGGTCTAGAAAGTGTCTTAGTGATCCATGCCCCTCGTTGTGAGCAGATTCACGCACAAGCAAGTACGCTTCCTCCTCTTCTACACTTAAGCACTATTCGTACTCCTCAATACAGGCCCGTCATGCGCGGGCGTGGCGTTGGAGTATGAATGGCCTGACGCTACGCCCACGAGGCACGTGCGTGAGAACCGTTCCGCAATGGTGGTGACGGCAGCAACGAATTCTTCATCTTTTTTTATTAACCCATCATCAATTTCATTCTTTTTCATAATAATTAATTCCAGTGCTATCCTCTGCTACCATTATGGGGTAAACGCGTGTAGATTTTGCTTGTTCGGAAAAGTTAGGGCCCACTTCGGACCGCTCCCCCACAGTGTCGTCGCTGGAGTATTATTAGTCTCCGCAAGCGCGTGACGCGCGTAGGAAGTTTCATACACCAACGCCACGCCCGCGCTCGACGGGCTGGCGTTAAGAAGAACGACATGCGCACGCGAGCACGAGCGCGAGCAAGTTCACCGACACGCACATGCGCGCACATACACGTAAACCCGCGCGCATCTGCGCTTTCACGTGTTCTCGAATATACGCACGCAAACCCGTGTCTACACACAAAAACCCATGCGGATACAAGCATACACATGCACACACGAGCGCTCATCTGGCTACTCTCACAAAAGTGGGCGTGGTTGCGTTTCCATGCGCAAATTTGCTTCTCTCAGGTTACACTCAAACGTTCCTTGGGAGCGGTTCCTACGAGGCGAGGAGCACGTTGTTTCTTTGTGCTGCTGACCGCTACACTGGTGAAGATGGAATTCCTCAGTGCTCACTTTAGACCTCACGGTTCTGCAAAGTTTGGTAGAGCCCAATCCAGATCGAAGTTCAACTCTGTTTTTTTTTTCTAACGTGAATCTAGTAGCCTTTCTCATTCATAACGCGCATGGTAGTGCCAAGAAATTTCAAACATATGAAAAATTCGTAGCATGCTTTGCATCAGTACGAAGAGTCGTCGAGTGCGCACATATTTCGCATCTCATCTCTATCACAGCCCCATAATGCTTAAAACCTCATATTCAAGATGATTTTCCATTGCACCATCAGGTTGTGATCTGCTAGGCATGACCACCAAAATAATTCTTGGTCGTAACGAAATCAATGTCCCCAGCCAGCTGACACATCGACGACGTTTTCCCCGTGAAACTATACGTTCCCGACAAAAATTGCTATTCCCATTGTAATCTCCGATTTCTCATGTGATTGGGTTTTTTTAATTTTTGATGTTTTCTTTGTTTAATTTAGCGGAAGTTTTTTTTCATGATTTTTTCAACTAGATAAGATCATAACAAAGTATCAGAAGGCTTGAGTGCATGCAGAGTCTTGCCTGATTTCGAATTTGAAGTAGTTTTTTAATGGCTTTCAACGAGTTCTATACATTAGTGTTGCAAAATAATAAATTCAACTCCACAAATTTTTTTCGCCTTTATTTCTTACATTTCCATATCTCCTCTTTAAAATCCCTCATTAGAACTGATTAGACGATCATTACAGCAGAAATTGGTCATATTTGACCTGTACTCGATGGAATTTCTAGAAGGAAATACATGTTTTCCGAAGAAAGTCGAAAAGACTTATCAAGCATGCATTGCCCTCAACTCATTGACAAGGAAGGCTTTATTAGCCAAAATTGCCATACCGATCCAAATGTACTTTTCTAGAATCACTTTTCGACTTAGAGTTCGAATATGCTCTTCGCAGCTGCCAAGAGTTACACTGAAAAAAGTCATAGACGTTTTTTCTCTGGTTTTCGTACATATTGTCTCTCCAAAAAGAGCATTAATTTTACGAAAAACCTGAAACGGACTCTATAATCGTGTTCAGCACCCGAAATAACCCCTTTAGGCAAAGTTTGGGTGAAAGCACATTTTCCGAGCCTTCTGTTGACTTATAGCGTTTTGGACTTACCCGGATTTTCGATTCGGCGTTCAATTATATCAATTACGGTGTACAGGAAGCGTTGAAGAAAATATTCCAGATTTGACTTAAAATTTGCCCTGGGGGTCATTTGGAGTGCTCACCACGAATGTCAGTTTATCATCTGCATCTGCGGAAACGAGTTCTATTATCGCTGGTATCGCTATGGCATCTGTGCGAAACTGTGTTGTATTCCGCCCCAATCTAGTTGTTTCAACAGGATAAGAGCTTGAAGGCATCTTACGCGCAGAAAACCATAAATTATTTTCCTACGTTTTGTGAAGCTTGGCTTCTCTAGAGGATGGAAATGCCGGAAGAACCCTTGAAAACCCTTCATTCCTAAGGAAAAACCTTCTTGAGCAAAACGTAAAAGTGAATTTGAGTTTTCCGTCAAAATTCTTTTCAAAGTTTTTCGACACTCAGAGACCTGGTCACCGTCATTTTTGAAGTTTTTCTGCTTGTGAAGTTTGTGCTACAGTTGTTTTTTTTGTTGTTTGATGGTCGCATCAACATTTCGTGAAAAAAGGCTAGAAGATCGACCCAGAAGTGCTGGACGATCGACCTCGCAGCTGTTTCCAGGTGACCTTAGGTTTTACAGGGTGCATTTTCAGAGCTTCTGGTTTCGTGGGTGCTGCCAACTAGCCCAAACTGTTTGGTTGTACACAAAAAAATGAAAGTGATAACCAGCGCGCAAGATGCTTTTAAGACAGTCGTTTTTTGTACTTTTTGTACCTTCCAAAACGTGCAGTGATCTTTCTAAAAATTTTCAGCGGACCTCATAATCGTGTTCAGCTCCCAGAATAAACCCCACGGACAAAAATTCCTCCCCGTTCTCGTCGCACTTCTGTTCCTACTCTTGTCAGGGAATCTGAAGCTTACGTTTTAGCCAAAGAACGGACAACTCTTACATCGTGAACACTGCCTTTAATATTTAATTTTATTCGGCCTTCAGTTTAACATTCATCTTTTCTATTCTTCTATCCCACCAATTTCATTATGGCGTGCACTTGTATCTCACTCAAAACCAAAAGAGTAGAACATGATTTCTTTCTGGATCCGAGAGAACCTGTGAGGTGTGTGGGCTTCTTTGTGTTTGCATTCTTAAAAATTGCTCCCATTCTGAAATCCGAGAGTGCGCCTTTGATCTACACAATACTATACAAAAAAAATTTCAAGAAAGTTGTTAGTGCGGCGAAGAATTCGAATGATTCGAAGAATTCGATTATTCGAAAGTCGATTTTTCGAATGTTTTGCTTATTTGTCTTTTCGGGAAACTTAATGTTTTTAAATAATTCGTTCATTCGACTATTCGGAGAAGTCAATTTTTCCAATAATTCGATTATTCGACTTTTCGGAGAAGTCAATGTTCCGAATAATTCGTTTATTCGAATATTCGAAAGAGTCAATTTTTTGAAATATTCATTTTTTCATAAACTTTTAATCGTTTGATATACTCTACTTCTCAGCAGGGGACTCTTTTGAGCTGAAAACAGGACCTTTGTCGAGTTCATTTTGGCGGGTCTTTCATTGCCGCGAAGCGTAGGAGAACACCTATGCCTTGCTTCAGGGTGATACTATTCAGGCAAGGAGGGTATATTAATACTCTACGTCCGAAAATCGTTATTCAATAGTACATTTCATTCAAAGTGGCCACTGCAACCAGAGATTGTTCTCCTGTAAGAGGAGGAAATGAAGTATGTGCAAGCTGATAATTATATGAACAAAGACAGCTTCACTTCAATGGCATCACTCAAATTGAGAATAAGGCAGCTAGTGATCTGAAAGCAGTAACATGTGTGTTCCACTCTCGCGATAAAATAGCCGGATGCGAGCAGTACTGATTGAAGAAAGTACGTAATACCAGATTACCGAAGAATTTCGGCGGAGAAAAAAAGGTGGGATTTCTCAGGCAGAAATATTGCAAAATTCCAACAATTTTGAGCACATATCTAAAGGTTTCGGGAATCTTCTCAGGAATTTCTGATAAAGTTACATGCGAATTAAGGATTCCAAACATGTTACCTGCGGCATATCTTCATAGCTTTAGGTTACATGTGACCTTCAACGAAGGAAGTATGTTGCGCGATGCGAGTTGATTTACATGTGACATAAAGTAATGACGTGTAACTTGAAGATGTTATTTTATCGCACATGTAACCTAACTCGGGGCGAGCTGTTTCCTAAGGAGGTATACGACGCACTCTCGAGGCAGCACAATAGCGTCGTCGGTTCAATCACCTAAGTTTGAGGTACTTCGCCCCACACACCGGCTGGATGCTCCGCCTAGCCTCCGGCGGCTCCCGGCGTGCTCGGCGAGCATGCCGCGCGTCGGTGTGCTGACCGCGTCGGGTGTCGTTGCTGGCCACGCCGCGTATGGGTGTCAGGTAACATGCGGCAACAGTGCAAGTTACTCGCAATGTTGTGTATTATTACCGCAACTTACATGATACTTTAATCATAAAGTTGGTCAAGTTACACGTAACATTGCTACAAGTTACTTGAGAACTTGAAGTAAGTTGCGTGAATCCATCATGCAACTTGCGTTAAAGTCTCAGTTAACTTGTTCAGAAATTCCTGAGTTGAGCTCCATTTTCGGCCTATCAGGGTCCTTTCATCGGAAGAATTTCTGACAAAATAGAAACTTTCTGGGGCCTTCTAAATATTTTTCAGCCTATGTGAGTAGTGGAGAATTCTGCCAATTAACTAGAAAAGTCTGTCAGATCACGAGAGAAATCTGACAGAATACGGGAAAATTCTGTCAGAGGAGGGCAAAATCGTCTCGTAATCTGACAGATTTGTTTCGTATTCTTTCAGAATTTTCCCGTATTGGTCTGGCCTGAGTAGCCTCACAAGGGAAACCATTCAATCGTAGTTTGAAGTGAGCGAAATTAAAAACCTTGAGCCTACTACTAACAGTAAAAATTGTGAATCCTTTCGTAACCTATACCGTCCGTTGTGGACTGTCCTTCGTCATGAATGTCGACCAATCATCAATCTATGCCTGAATGTCGTACCAGTATCGGGCATAGTCTTTGAGTCGGCGCACACTGTCACCGCACCAAGCTTGCTCACCGTTTGCTGCCCGTCCCTGGATCGACTGTGCTGGGTTGCGCTGACCGCAAGCCCCTTTCAGAGTGAATCCTTTGCGGGTCAATCGCACTTTTCACTGCTCAAAAGACGGCCAAACTTTGAGTCTCTAGAATTGATTTGAATAGAAACTTTGATTAGGGGGGAGGCTGGGGATCAACAGAATTATCTGTGGTGAGAAATAGGCTAACGGCTTTTTCGAACTCGATAGCGCTCCTATACAGATCACATGCAGAAAATCGCTACCGGCGTTTCTGATCACCTGAAGCTTTCAAGTAGCTTTTGATATACGAGATTTTTTCTTCCTGGAAAGGCTAGTGGAACGTCAGGCCCATAGGCACATATTGCATGGAATACCACATGACTAAACAAATGTTGGTGTATCATAGCCGGCAAACTGCAAACGGCAAGAACAGATTTTGCCGTTTGCAGTTTGCCGGCCATTTTTGGGGTTTGCCGTTGCCGTTTGCGAAATTTTAAATTCCTTTGCCGCACACCCCAGGTGAGGATGCACACCAAACCATTTTGTTTTAGCACATTTTGCACGCTGCGAAGTATACATTCCATCCGAAGGCCAAAATCGCGTCGGATCGGATTTTCGGATATTGCCGATTTTGCAAAACCGACTCATCGGATGAAACGGATACTGGCCCAAACGAGAATTTCGGATAAAGGATCCAATCCGAAACGAGAAATTTTGACCGGATCGGTTATCGGATATCCGACCGGATAAAATCGGGTTCACCGGATAATTCGGATGAAAAAGCGGATAAGAAAAATTTTCAGTAGTACAGAAGATTCAACTCCGTGTATTCAAGCAAATAAAATTCCAAAACCAAACGTAATCTTCATATATTATTCGTAGAAACAAACAAATCACCGGTTCTGGGAAATTTTAAAGCAATAGTTGACATGAGCAGTTGGACCGGTACTAGCAAACCTTCAGGGCTGGAATTCACGAAACGATCACCACGTTTTAGTCATTGTTTAAGGCCAATCGATTTGCACACGATGTGCATAGCCATTGGTGCATAACCATGGCTAGCTACGCTAGCCATGGTTGAAACGTGGTTAGCGTTTTGTGAATTCTACCACAGATTGGAAAGAAATTACAACAAACTATCGTGGTGACCATAAAACAAGACATATTTGGAGATCTTGGACTGATATGGTTGCTTTAATCGTACAACGCATTTGAAGACACGCGTTCAGTCGACTATTTCGGTGTCGTCTTCCGAAACATTTTCCTCTCTGAAAGTATGTAGATTCGTCACCATCCAAGTCAGCTTCATCATAATCGGATTTGACCTCACTGCGCCCATACTTCTCGACGACTACATGTTGGTACAGAGAAAATTTCGAGGTCTGACGTTTGGAAAGTAATGCAGCGCAGCTAATCCTGGGCAATTAAATATTTGTGGCCGCATTCCTCGCAACCGAGTCGGCCGCGGCACGCCGCTGCTCGCGCAAGAATTCAAAGAGCGGAAACCAGAAACCTTTCGATGTAACCAAAATTAGGCGTAAGCGAAATGCTCCGGCCGTACACAGCACGAAACATAGAAAAGTTCAAGCAGAAGCTCCAGGAATCAGCTAGGCTTCTTTTTTCAATGTTCGCGTCTAGAAAAACAGCGGTTGGCTTTACAACACCCAGAGTTTCTCTCTCCTTTCAAAATGCGAATAGTAAGTAAACCAGAGGTTTGATATTCAATACAAAGTTGTTTTTCTAAGTGGGCTTATTTGCCAGATATACGACTACCTAAGAATGCGGCGGGTACGAGTGCTCATAGAATCGTGACGAAGGATGACACGCTCCGGTTCTTCGCCACTGAATGGAAGACTGGAATTTCGACAAATTCAAGCACAGGTGTAAAATATCCTTCCTGGATCCCTCTATACGTTTCCACGAGAACACACGTACATATACGTGCTGCTGCAGCCAATTCGCGCACAACATTTTGCGTGCCCTTGCTGTCACCGCCTGGGGCAGCACAAAGGAAGTTCTGCGTAAAACGTATAGGGCCATGGTACTGCATGTTTCGGAACCTCCGAGCACTCACTTAGAGATTTGCAGATGGCTGAGCATACACGTTTCATGACAGAATAGTTGGCTGCTGCTCAGCCCAATCCCGTATATGACGGTGTGCCTTCTCCAGTCGATGATAGTGAAGCTGACCTACCCAGGCGTACTCGAACCATCCTAGCAGGTCTTCAATGCGGTCATTCTACCTACGTCAAGGTCTACGCGCAGAGGATTGACCAGTCAGTCCCCGATAAATGCCCTGATTGTCAACGAGTTGGACATGATTCATTGCATCTATTTTTATGTCCGGTTAGACCTACAACCTTGTCTGCTCTAGATTTATGGTACCCTCTACGCCCGAGCAGCTCGCAGGGAGAAGCTTGGCAGTCCGGTGCATGCGTTGCGGCTCGATTCGATAAGAGAAGAACGGGTGGCCGTGTGGTGTTCCGGCCCCAGCCCGGGCACCTGGTAATTGTCATATGCGCATCAATTACCAGGTGCCCGGGCTGGGGCCGGAACACCACACGACCGCCCGTTGACCTCTTATCAAAACGAACCGCAACGCAGGCGCCGGACTGCCAAGCTCCTCCTGCGAGCTGCTCAGGCATCGAGGGTACAAGCCGTGTGAGGTTGCCAACTTTCTGCGCCTCTGATGCGATGCTTTCTAATGGCTGAGAAGAAAAATGATAGACGAAAGAATCTTCTGGATTTCGAAATTTCAGTTTTGGCGCCGACAATGCGTCAATGTGCGCGTGCGAGCGGAAATCACAGACGCACATCATCGTCATTTGAGTCTTGCACGTCGACGGAGATTGGTTTCGAATTTCGGACAAGGCAGAAACAGTGGGTCAGTAATCAATTTTAGGGCGCCATTGTTGAACTGAGTAAAATAAACGCAATTCTATTCGGTTTTATCCGAAATTATCCGATTTCCATCCGAAATTATCCTATTTTCATCCGATTTGGACCCGATCGATTATCCGTTTTCAACCATTGTTCTATCCGATCATCCGGTTTTCTGATCGGATCCATCAATTTTCAGTTTTCCGGATATTGGATATTTCGGATATCGTGTTTTTTCGTCTGATCGGATTTCGGATCAATCCGAAATCGCCATTTTGACGTCGGATCGGATTTCGGATAATTATCCGATCGGATTATCCGACCCGGATATCCGGAACCGACTCCGTCGGATGGAATGTATACTGCGAAGTGCCGAGTGATACCCTTTGACGTTGCCTGCAAATGGAATACAAGGCCACTTACCGTACACTTCAAATAGCGAAAAAGGGGCAGATTTATTCGAAACTATCCGAAATTATAACTATTCGAATGTTCACTAGAATAGCAGGCCTCGAATAACGAATACATTCAAATGACCCTGTTTTTTTTAGCTTCGATTCTTGAATAGATTCGAATGACCTCTTTTTTTAGGTCCGATTTTCAAATAGTATTCGAATGGTGCGATTTCAGAAATTCCGATAATGAATACGTATTCGAATTTCAATTATTCGACTATATCGATTCGGATCTATTCAAATGGCAAAACTATACTAGTTTTCGCTCCGAGCTGAAAGACAGTGTCGCTCGAGTTGCTCCGGCCCCGCTTCGACCGATGGTTTGTCTGAGGGCATGTTGCAAGTGTTTTAGGTCGCCTATTCCGAAGGCACTTGTGGTATTGAGTACTAGTTGGAACGTGACCAAGATTGCTAAAACTCTTTATATGGCGGACGTTTCAGCGTCAGTCACCTTTTTCGGAGCCTGGGAAAACGGGATTAAAATTCAAGAAACCACGCTCACGATCCCCTTCAACCTACAATGCCGCCGCTATCCAATGGAAAAAATGAGAAAGTGGGCAACTAAAGCGTCATTGGGCCACCACTCGCCTCAAAGTGCTCCGATTTCAATTTCGAAAACGCCGAAATGTACCGCATGTCGTGATCCAGTCAATCATGCAAAAATATTTTGCGAAATTCGGGAGCAATATGATTTTTTAGGGCGAAATACATTTTCATTTTGACCATGCTAGAGATCGCGTACGGTTGTTTTTGATCTAATGGGCTCGTCATCTTGTGATAACATTATCAAATTCATAACTAATTGCATCTTAAAAAAGCGCTTTCATAGAAAATTTCCGATTTTATCTCATATAGTTAATATAGTTGTGTCATTCGAATAGATTCGAATCGATATGTTCGAACAATTCTTATTTGAATACGTATTCATTATCGGAATTTTTAAAATCGCACTATCTGAATACTATTGAAAAATCGGACCTCAAAAAAGGGGGTATTCGAATCTATTTGATAATCGAACCTCTAAAAAAAGGGGTATTTGAATCTACTCAATAATCGAAGCATACTATTCGAATGTTTATTCGAATAGTTATACAGTGCGTTCGGAAATGATAGGGACACCCCTGAAAACCACAGTCTTTATGTTTAAATTGCGTGCGGCGTTCGGCAATGCTCATAAATGAATTCAGCAAGGTAAATAACCTATGTTCACTTGTTTCTATAAGAATAGCATAAAAATGTAATATTTTATTTTAAATTATCACATTATTCGTCGTTCGGAAATGATAGGGACACTATCAAAAAACAAAAATTATCAAACAAGGATCGACACATACATGAAATCTAATATGATATCGCACCTCCAGAGTTCGAAATCAATTCAAAAATTCTATTCGGCATAGAAGTGATCAAATTGGATATCACATTTTTATCCAAATTTCTCCAGGCTTCGAGTACAGCGGCCTTTAGCTCGTATACGGTCTCATACTGCTTGTTATTCGCGTAAATCTGGCGCACAATAATGCCCCAGATATTCTCCATCGGGTTGCAGTCAGGACTACTCGCGGGCCATTCCATCACGCGAACTCGGTTTTGTTGAAGCCACGCCTTTGTGGATCTGGAGACATGGACCGCAGCGTTATCTTGCTAGAAAATGTAGCGTTGACGCCTGTTTCCAGTGATGAACGGCAGAAGATGCGCACGCAATGTTTCTTGATACTCCTCCGAATCCATCCGAGACGAAGTGAAGGCGATTTCCAAAACACCTTCGCTGCAGAATGCTCCCCAACACATCAGCGAATCGCCTCCGAAATTTCTTCGACTAAATACCATCGGATTCTTGCGAAGATCTCTTCAGTAGCATCGAGCACCGTCAGGTCCATCAAGGTTAAACTTCTTTCCGTCGGGGGAAATTACCTGGAACATGTCGCCTTTATCTTTTTTAATTTTATCGGGTTTTTAGAGAATCCCATACCTCTGACCAGTCTGTTGCCATGTTGTTCCTTGCGAACCGGAGTCGAGCTACTTTGTGGGCTTCTGAGAGTGATGGAGCCTTCTTCATCACTTGGCGGACGATGTTTTCGTCTGCGTTTACGACGCTCCAAACAGTAGTCTTCGACACATTGAGCGGCAACTGAGCCCTCACTTGGTTGAGAGACAGACTACTGTTTGAGCAGAGTCGGCTTATCCTCCGTGCATCCCTGCCGCTGACCTTTCTTGGGCGTCCAGGACTCTTCGCCAAGCCGTAGGAGTCTGGATCTCGTAGGAACTGGCTGATGCAGTTAGGGGAATGTCCGAGCTGGGAGGCAATTAGACGTTGGCTCAGCCCGGCAGCGTTGAGGGCACGTATTTGGGCTTGTTCGGAAACAGTAAGCGATGTACCACGGCCCATGATTGGAAT
Organism: Aplectana chamaeleonis; assembly: GCA_029168955.1. Lineage (NCBI taxonomy): Eukaryota > Metazoa > Nematoda > Chromadorea > Rhabditida > Cosmocercidae > Aplectana > Aplectana chamaeleonis. The sequence goes on along the minus strand of JAPDOI010000826.1, from coordinate 17,599 downwards.
AAAGATGTTGGGTGTCCTCGTGTTCCGTTCATATAGTGAACTTGTAACGGGAAATTTTGTTCGAAGTGAAAAATTCCATTTTTTGCAAGGTGTCCCTATCATTTCCGAACGGTGAAAATTTCTAAATGTAAAGGAAAAATCTTATGAATTTAGGCACGGTTTCAAGGAAGTTGCGAACAGAGGTTTTTATCACGCTGAATTCATTGATGAACAGTATTCATCACCATTCCCAGAAATTTTTTGAAAATCTCATTTATTAGAGGTGTCCCTATCATTTCCGAACGCACTGTAGTTTCGAATGGTTTCCAATAAAGTTGCCCCGTCGCCACTACTTAGGGTGTACGGTAGATGACCGTGTGTTCCATTTGCAGGTATGACCAAGTCAAAGGATTTCGAAATCACTTGGCGCCTCGTTGCGTGCCCGTCGTTCACGCATTTTTCAGAACTGCCGTGTAAGTATCGGTCATTCTGGCCGTACTTATCTTGCTGTGAATACCGTAAGGTGCAAAACTAGTTGGGGGGGGCACTGAAGATTTACTCTTAGAAATGAAAAAAATGATTCATTCATGAATTTTTTTTTCGTTATCAGATATGTGATAGCGTTATCACTCGTAACTTCCTAGAAAGTCTATAGAATTAGATCAATTTCTGAAAGCGGTATCATTCATTCCTCACTTGAATTCTGAGGGGCCCAATTAGTTTTGCACCTACCGTAATCCCTAACTGCAGGGCTGTCTTCTCCAGAAGTAAGGACTTATAGTTAGTGAAACGTCGAGACGGTGTTTGGCTGGGACAGTCCACTGCATCCAACCCGCATTTCGGCAGTGTCAAAGCTTGAATGGACCTTGCCTTTAAGGATCTAAATAACAAAAATAGCTTCTGCTGCGCCTTAGTAGCAATGAGCCTACAATGCTCTTCAAACGAGTGTGTGTTATCTACTACTAATCCGAGGTCTTTTATTTTATCAATTGTCCCAATCGGCACACTGTTAATTACATAGGTGGCATGGTGGATTTCGGCTCAATGTCCACTGAAATTTTCATTTCTAAGGACGAAGCCTTCGAAGATTATGAGTATGGTCTGGGACTTGTTTGGAAAGCGTCAGGGCTCCGATCTGTTCGAGATTTTGATCCGTTTGATGTCTCCCGGGTTTTTTCATGTGGAGGCCTCTGTTTCGGAGGCTAATCAAGTTCCCTCCTTCGTGTGTTTGTGCGGAGCGAGGATAGAGGCAGCGGGAAAGTGTGACGGAAGGGGACGTAGCATACACACACACACACACACACACACACACACACACACACACACACACACACACACACACACACACACACACACACACACACACACACACACACACACACACACACACACACACACACACACACACACACACACACACACACACACACACGCACACACACACACACACACACACACACACACACACACACACACACACACACACACACACACACACACACACACACACACGATCAGTGGCAGTAAGTTTCACTTCGAACTAGTGGATCCACTGCAGGGGTGTGCGGCAAAGGAATTCAAAATTTCGGCAAACGGCAACGGCAACGACCAACCCGAAAAATGACCGGCAAACGGCAAAATCTGTTTTGTGCTATTATACACCAGCATTTGCTTAGTCATGTGGTAGTCCATGCAATATCTGCCAGTTACTATGTGCCTAGCGTTTCAATGGTCTACAGGGAGAGAAAATCCCGCATATTAAAAGCTACTTGAAAGCTTTAGGTGATCAGAGAAGGCCAGTAGCGCTGTTCTGTATGTGTTCTGTATAAGAGTATATCAAGTTCTATCAAGTTCAAATAGGGCCGTTAGCTTAGCCGTCGACGGAGATAATGCTGCGAATTCCTCTCCACTGATTGGAGTTTACGACAAACCAACGCTAGAGATCAGGGATGAGCGGAATAAAAATATGAAATTTCGGAAATCGGGTTTCGGAACAGAAACTTTTTTCTCGGGTTTCGGAAAGCGGGCGCGAAACGCCTGAAAATGCGCGGAAATGCGGCTTTCGGAACGCGAAACGCGGAAAAATTCAGAAATCATCTAATGTTTTCTTACGTCCCAGACGACCCAATATTATCGCATTCCGCGGCGTTTTCTGAGGTTTCCGGAATGCGGAACGCGGAATGCCAAAAATGCGCGAAGCTGTGGGTTTCGGAACTCGAAACGCGGAACTCCGCTCATCCCTGCTGGAGATCCAAAGGATGGGCTTCTTCTTCAGCAGTGCAAAGTGTGATAGACCCGCAATAGATTGTCACAGAAAGGAGCTTGCGGCCAGCGCGGCCCAGCCTAGTCGATCCGGGTACGTGCAGCAAACCGTAAGCAAGCTTGGTCCGGTGTTAGTGTATGCCTGCCTAAAAACTGCGGCCGGTATCGGTGTCGCATCGTCGTCTTTAAAGGCACAGTATAAGCTCAGGGGCAAAATCTGATATTTTCAAATAATTGTGAAGTAAACCCACCATATACATATAGCACCTGCCAAGTGCGAGTTCTCGAATCCTCAGAATAAGCTAGATATGAGAGGAATCCACCTAAGACGCCCACAACAGGAATCCACTTTGGCACGCCCCTTTTGCGAGAATTCGAGCTCAATAGTGGCGAGATGAGCTATGGTTTTCCATCAAAAGTCCCATTCTTCCCTTCACCTTGAGCCTCTCTCTTAAAGGCAGTGTTCACGATAAGATTCGTTTTTCTGCTTTTTCGCATATCTTGAAGACGGTCCCGTGCTGATTCCAATGATTTTTTTGGAATCGTACAAGACCTTCTGAGAATGGAGTTATGGTCCCTCAAAAATTGAGCTAGGGAAAGTGGAGGACGAGTTGTCCGAGGCTTGTAACTTCCGTATTTTGCAGCCAATGTATGCGAGCTGACCTGAGTAAAGAGAGAAGTTGAGAATGAAGGGAAGAACGGGGCTTTTGATCGGAAACCATCGCTCAACTCACGATTTCGAGTGTTCCTTTGTTCACGTCGAGGGGCGGGAAAAGGCGGGACTTGCCCACAGCGGCGGGGTTTGCCCACTTTTCTAAGCCGTTTTGCGGCTCTTGGGTAGCTTTTCGTCCCGTTTTTTCGACGCTGTTCTGCTTCTGAGAGCCACGAGAAGCGTTTGTCATGAAAAATTCGAGAATGAAGTTTATCGCGAACAGTGCCTTTAACTGAGGTCCGCTCGCATACATCGCTTGCGAATGACATAAGTTACAAGCATCGGCCAACTCATCCACCATGCTTCCGTAGCTCAATTTTTGAGGAAGCATAACTCCGTTTCCAGGGGGTTTTGTACTATTATATAGGCATCATTGAAGTCAACGTGGGACCGTTTTCAGGAAAGGCGGAAAAACAGAAAAACGGCTCCGAGATTGGACTGTGCTTTTAAGGATTTCTCATTTTTTCATCTGTACACGAATTCTTAACAAACTCAGCTCTGCCAGAGTAAGAACCCTTCATTCAGCTAATGATCTCGAAATCAAAAATATTATTGAACACCGCTGTGAACATTGTATAATAAAAAAAGAAGCCGAACAAATTTGCAGAATTGATCAACTTCCTGTCCCAATAATTACCATCAGCCCACCAACCGACGATAAGCGGATCGATTTACACGAGTTTTTAACTGGTTCATATGTTTAAAAAGGCTGCTTCTACGCTACAACTTTGATACCACGTGGATTTGTAACATTGGAACTTGCAGTAAACGGTATGCTTCCACAGAATGGTATTTTCTGTACTTTTGTTCTTGCTAAGGGGTTAAGAAATCGATGATTAAAAAAGACAATCGAAGGCTCCCAAACAGCTTAGAACTTGAATGAATCCCTCTTATAATTCAGCCAAAATATTTTCATTGGTACGATTGTACATTAAAGGCAGTATCCACAACAAAAACAATGTCTGATTTTTTGGTGGAGATCCGCAGCTGCGGGGCCTAGCGCAACCCTAACGTTGAAAAAACTAAGAAAAATGAGCTCGGAACGGTCCCCTACGGCCCCAAAGCTGGACACCCGTCAGCTCGTCACACCCCAGATGCACTTTCCACGCCCACCGACGTGAACAAATGAATGCTCGAGATTGTGAGATGAGCGATGGTTTCCGATCAATAGGCCCGTTCTTCCCTTCATTCTCAACTTCTTTCTTTACTCAGGTTAGCTCGCATACACCGGCTGCAAAAGACGGAAGTTACAAGCCTCGGACAACTCGTCCACCATGCTTCCCTAGATCAATTTTCGAGGGACCATAGCTCCGTTCCTAGAAGGTCTTGTACGATTCCAAAAACATCATTGGAATCAGCACGGGACCGTCTTCAAGATAGGCGGAAAAGCAGAAAAACGAATCTTATCGTGAGCACTGCCTTTAAATAAGCTGGAACTAGCACATGGAACTAGTCAAAAACTTATTTGTTGCAGCTTCGCATCGCTGAGCAACACAAAAACTGCAGTTAGGGGTTAACCTTGTTGTTTTGACGAATTTTTGCCGAAAATTTGCCGTTTTAAGAGAAAATTTCGGCAAACGGCAACGGCAAACCCCAAAAATGGCCGGCAAACGGCAATCGGCAAACGGTAATTGCCGCACACCCCTGAACCACTGACAGATCACCTGGCCTGTTTCCAGTCTTTCGTTTTGAAATTATTAAAAAAAATTATTCGAATATTTTCGAATCGAATTTATTCGAATCTATTGTAAATTCGGATCTCGAAAAAAAAGGGTCATTCGAATATATTAGAAAATCGGACCTCAAAAAAGAGGCCATTCGAATATATTCAAAAATCGGACGTCAAAAAAGGGGGTATTCGAATCCATTCAAAAATCGGACGTTAAAAAAGGGGGTCATTCGAATCTATTCGATATTCAGTCTTTTCGTTCTTGGCACAACTATAATGATACTCTGTTTATCTTGAATTGCACAAAAACACGATCCGCCAATAGTCCTCTAATTGGCCCGCTAGTACCGTAGTGTACGTCCACGACGCGTTCTCGGCAGACCCGGGTGTCAGGGTGGGTGGCCGAGTGACGGCATTGACGAATCGATTGCTCTGCACACCGGGTGCGCACCCGGGTCAGCCGAGAACGCGTCGTGGACGTACACTACGGCACTAGCGGGCCAACTAGAGGACTATTGGCGGACCCAGTTCTGTGCAATTCAAGATAAACAGAGTATAGTTATACCCTGTCCCAAACGAGATGGCAAGCCTAGAGTTCAAAGAAGCAGCGCGCCGCTCTCTGCGTCTCTGACATCATCAGCGACCTGAAGCCCCTGGATCGATGTTAAAGTTGTCTGAGACACTATAGAGACTGCAACCAAACAATGAAGTGAAGTAATAGCCTCAGACAAGGTAAAACAGCTTGGTTGTCTCGAGTTTACGGTGAAATCGACGGGTTAGACGACTCTGTGCGCTCCGACCTGCTATCCATATCCTGAAAAACTTTCCCTTTCACGCGAAGAACAAAATATGTATCGATGGTGAATATCACGAGTATATTGAGAGAAAAGAACGCAAAAGAGCCATGGAGTATGTGAGAAAATGAAGTCAGAAAGTTAAAAAACGTCTAAAATACGAAAATGTCAGAGACACAGAGGGCGGCACGCTGCTTCTTTGGGCTCTACGCTTGCTATCTCGTTTGGGACAGGGTATAGATAGATTGTGGCACGGTGGACATTTTGGTCTTTCGGAAATTGAAAACGGAGCACTTTGAGGCGAGTTGTGGTCGAAAGACGTTCTAGTTGTCCAATTTGCCCATTTCGCCCATCTTTCCCTTCTCAGGAATTCGTGGGGAAGTTCCCGAGAACGACAGCAGAGCTTCCCTCGAAACAACTGGGGAACTTCCCCCGAATCGAGGGGAGGCGGAGAAGACCTCCGGCTAGCAGGTCTTCCCTTGTTCTCCCGATCGCCAGTCTTCCCAAAGTTGTCGCAACCCATTGGTCACTGATTTATGAAAAGTCGGCTGGCCGAAACTCGTTGTTTTCAACAGTTTCCTGTTCTTCGAAAGCAGGAATAGGGCCAAAAATATTCATCTTTGTCGAGAGGTTACGGAGAAGCTTGTTATCTCCACTGGTAATCTGAACAGAGATGCCTTACACCGCCCTTGAGTGGCAGGTCTGCTCCATCAACTTGCGAAGTGCGAGACCACCTCGCGACTAGCCCGTTTGCATCATCGCATACACTGCGGCTTTGTTTTCTCGTTCATCATGCTCGGGGCGAGGCCATGGGAACAACCGTGAAGCGAACTTCCCTTGTTCTCCCCGAAGTCGACTGTTGTGTATAATTCGAGGGGAGAGGGGCAAGACGTTCCCTTCCGGGGGAACGTCTCGCTCCTCTCCCTCGATCGAGTGATAACGACCAAATCAGGTCTATTGTCCTCGGCAACTTCCCCACAAATATCTGAGTTGGGTAGCGGCGGTATTGTACAGAGAATTTTCGAGCAGGTGAACTAAAACCAAACGAAACGGTGTCACAAGCCATTCCAGGGGTAAAGGATGGCTGAGGGCGTTGACAATTGGACACGGCTAGTTACCAGGACGACACACCTTAGCGAAGATGCGGAATGACCGCTTCAGGCGGAATCCAGAGGATTAAGTCAAGTTGAGTAATAAGTCACTAGAACATATAAGACGATGTTGCCTTAGTGCCCGGAAGGCAGTTGATCAGATAAACATGGCTGTGTGGGTAATTCAGAGGAACCGCCCGGACTATTTCCCTGTAAGTGAATACAACAAACTGGGCTCACCTCTTTCTCAAAAGCCATCACTTAGCTCGTTACGTGTGTTTGAGTGGTTGACTGATGGCTCAGCAGATCTTAACCAACTTGTTATAAATGTCAGGTCCCATCACATGGTACAGAATCTGTCTGCAATACATGGAAGGTATGCAGTACAATGCAACACATGAGTTCTTCAAAATCCTGTGAGGTTTCTTGCATTTGAATCATAGACATTGAGCCAATTCAATGTACACATCGGCGAAAGTACGAGAAGAAACAGTATCCTGTAATGAATATTATCCACATCCTGCAGAATCATTACATGAGAAAATCGTGATCACCCACGAATTACAATTACAGCAAGAGTTTCTATCTGAGCATTCGATTCTGACCGCCCAGATAGAAGATGAATCGTTGCGCGAGCATTTCCAATAGTCTTCGTCACTGGTAGTTTGCTCGTATTTCAAAATCATATTGGAATATCATAACGAACGCCGACCACGGCGTTGAGAAGAACGGAGAACAACATCAACAGAAAATGTGAATACAACAAGTTTTTCTTCCATAAGCAACAAGCTCTGATTACACACCCAGTAGAGAAATCTTATCGTATCAAGAGTGTTTAATAAAGTATTGTCTGTCTCACTAGGCGTTGCCTACTCAGAAGTTTCAAACCATGTTACTCGTAATATAATAGTATGTTACCTGATGGCTTCAGGTAATATGCCATAAATTCGCTAGTAATATACTACAATGATGCGAGTAATATACTGCAAACATTTGAGTAACCTACCATAAACATGCAAGTGATATACTATTTGAAGCATGTGAGTAATATACCACAAACATGCAAGTAATATACTATTTCGACCATGCAAGTAACATACCACAAGCATGCAAGTAACATACCAAAAGCATGCAAGCAATATACTACTTCAAGCGTGCAAGTAATATACTACTCAAGAGTGCATGCAATATACCGAAAGCCTGCAAGTAACATACCAGAAGCAGGCAGGTGATATACTATACCCACCCTCGAACTTCGCAAAACAGCAAAACAAGTTTTCTCGTGTTTTTTCCGCCCCTTTTTCAGAACTCTGGCTAATGATGATTTTCGAGAATATGAAAGATATTGCTAGATTCGCCTCATCAATATCTACCAGATCGTGCTAAAATTGTGGTGAGCGCGAAGCGCTCAGCAGGATTTGGCTTTGATCTCTTCCCGCGCGGATGCCCTACAATGAGATCACCTATTCATACCGTCAACAGAGGTATGAGCTGTACACTATTCGACGCGCTGCAAGAAATTACATATGTGTGCAACTTTTCATCCCAACTGGTCCCCGCTTTCTAAAGTTATGACCTCTCAAAGTACGCAAAAACGTTCTCCACCACCGCCTCCGCCTCCGCCTCCGCCTCCGCCTCCGCCTCCGCCTCCGCCTCCGCCTCCGCCACCGCCTCCGCCTCCGCCTCCACCTCCGTCCGTCGAAAACCATTTTTTTGGAAGGCGTGGACCAAATCGCTCGAAAATTTGTGACTAGAGGTAATCGGCCACGGGAATGACGAAAATAATTGTCAGAACTCACCATAATGACTTCTGGGCCCCTAACGGGCGTTTGAAACTCGGAAACCGGCCTCTCAAGAATAGTTTATGAAAATGGTGGGTTTTTCGTTATCAGTCATTGTTTTCTTAGACTCCATATAAACACCTTGCTCTCAGGGTGGTGTACTTTGAACGTCCGGCTCGGAAGAGGACGCTGTGCGGGTTGATGTACTTGGACCGCGGCGCGTATTCGTTCAAAGCGCACCATCGATAAGAAGGCGTCGCAGGATGTGCTGAAGTGTCGGTTGACTATGTGAGACCTCAGTAGGGGTGTGCAGGACGTCGTAGAATGTGGGCAGGGCCTCAGTAGGAGTATGCAGGACATCATCGAACGTGTGCAGGACCTTAGTAGGAGTGTGCAGGACATCATGGAACGTGTGCAGGACCCCAGTAGGGGTGTGCATGACGTCGTAGAATGTGCAGGACCTCAGTAGGAGTGGGCAGGACATCATGGAACGTGTGCAAGACCTCAGTAGGAGTGTGCAGGACATCATGGAACGTGTGCAAGACCTTAGTAGGAGTGTGCAGGACATCATGGGACCTGTGCAGGACCGTATTAGAGTGGACAGGACATCATGGGACGTGTGCAGGACATCATGGAACGTGTGCAAGACCTTAGTAGGAGTGTGCAGGACATCATGGGACCTGTGCAGGACCTCAGTAGGAGTGTGCAGGACATCATGGAACGTGCGCAGGACCGTAGTAGGAGTGGACAGGACATCATGGGACGTGTGCAGGACCCCAGTAGGGGTGGGCAGGACGTCGTGGAATGTGCAGGGCCTCAGTAGGAAGGTGCAGGACATCATGGAACGTGTGCAAGACCTTAGTAGGAGCGTGCAGGACATCATGGGACCTGTGCAGACCTCAGCAGGAGTGTGCAGGACATCATGGAACGTGTGCAGGACCGTAGTAGGAGTGGACAGGACATCATGGGACGTGTGCAGGACCCCAGTAGGGGTGTGCAGGACGTCGTAGAATGTGTGCAGGACCTCAGTAGGAGTGTGCAGGGACATCATGGAACGTGTGCAGGACATTAGTAGGAGTGTGCAGGACATCATGGGACCTGCGCAGGACCTCAGTAGGAGTGTGCAGGACATCATGCAACGTGTGCAAGACCTTAGTAGGAGTGTGCAGGACGTCATGGGACCTGTGCAGGACCTCAGTAGGAGTGTGCAGGACATCATGGGACCTGTGCAGGACCTCAGTAGGGGTGTGCAGGACGTCGTAGAATGTGTGCAGGACCTCAGTAGGAGTGTGCAGGACATCATGGAACGTGTGCAGGACATTAGTAGGAGTGTGCAGGACATCATGGAACGTGTGCAAGACCTTAGTAGGAGTGTGCAGGACATCATGGGACCTGTGCAGGACCGTAGTAGGAGTGGACAGGACATCATGGGACGTGTGCAGGACCCCAGTAGGGGTGTGCAGGACGTCGTAGAATGTGCGCAGGACCTCAGTAGGAGTGTGCAGGACATCATGGAACGTGTGCAAGACCTTAGTAGGAGTGTGCAGGACATCATGGGACCTGTGCAGGACCGTAGTAGGAGTGGACAGGACATCATGGGACGTGTGCAGGACCCCAGTAGGGGTGTGCAGGACGTCGTAGAATGTGCGCAGGACCTCAGTAGGAGTGTGCAGGACATCATGGAACGTGTGCAAGACCTTAGTAGGAGTGTGCAGGACATCATGGGACCTGTGCAGGACCTCAGTAGGAGTGTGCAGGACATCATGGAACGTGTGCAAGACCTTAGTAGGAGTGTGCAGGACATCATGGGACCTGTGCAGGACCTCAGTAGGAGTGTGCAGGACATCATGGGACCTGTGCAGGACCTCAGTAGGAGTGTGCAGGACATCATGGATCGTGTGCAAGACCTTAGTAGGAGTGTGCAGGACACCATGGGACCTGTGCAGGACCTCAGTAGGAGTGTGCAGGACAATCATTGTACGTGTGCAGGACCGTAGTATAAGTGGGCAGGACATCATGGGACCTGTGCAGGACCGTAGTAGGAGTGGACAGGACATCATGGGACGTGTGCAGGACCCCAGTAGGGGTGGGCAGGACGTCGTAGAATGTGCGCAGGACCTCAGTAGGAGTGTGCAGGACATCATGGAACGTGTGCAAGACCTTAGTAGGAGTGTGCAGGACATCATGGGACCTGTGCAGGACCGTAGTAGGAGTGGACAGGACATCATGGGACGTGTGCAGGACCCCAGTAGGGGTGTGCAGGACGTCGTAGAATGTGCGCAGGACCTCAGTAGGAGTGTGCAGGACATCATGGAACGTGCAAGACCTTAGTAGGAGTGTGCAGGACATCATGGGACCTGTGCAGGACCTCAGTAGGAGTGTGCAGGACATCATGGAACGTGTGCAAGACCTTAGTAGGAGTGTGCAGGGACATCATGGGACCTGTGCAGGACCTCAGTAGGAGTGTGCAGGACATCATGGGACCTGTGCAGGACCTCAGTAGGAGTGTGCAGGACATCATGGATCGTGTGCAAGACCTTAGTAGGAATGTGCAGGACACCATGGGACCTGTGCAGGACCTCAGTAGGAGTGTGCAGGACATCATTGTACGTGTGCAGGACCGTAGTATAAGTGGGCAGGACATCATGGGACCTGTGCAGGACCGTAGTAGGAGTGGACAGGACATCATGGGACGTGTGCAGGACCCCAGTAGGGGTGGGCAGGACGTCGTAGAATGTGCGCAGGACCTCAGTAGGAGTGTGCAGGACATCATGGAACGTGTGCAAGACCTTAGTAGGAGTGTGCAGGACATCATGGGACCTGTGCAGGACCGTAGTAGGAGTGGACAGGACATCATGGGACGTGTGCAGGACCCCAGTAGGGGTGTGCAGGACGTCGTAGAATGTGCGCAGGACCTCAGTAGGAGTGTGCAGGGACATCATCATGGAACGTGTGCCCAAGACCTTGGCCAGTAGGAGTGTGTGCACCCAGGACATCATGGGACCTGCAATGCAGGACCTCCAGTAGGAGTGTGCAGGACATCATGGAACTGTGTGCAAGACCTCCAGTATGGGAGTGTGCAGGACATCATGCGGGACCTGTGCCAGGACTCTCCAGTAGAGAGTGTGCAGGACATCATGGATCGTGTGCAAGACCTTAGTAGGAGTGTGCAGGGACACCATGGGACCTGTGCAGAAGGACCTCCCAGTAGAGAGTGTGCAGGGACATCATTGTACGTGTGCAGTGACCGTAGTATAAGTGGGCAGGGACATCATGCGAGACGTGTTGCAGTGACCCCAGAGAGAGGGGTGTGCAGGACGTCGTAGAATGTGCGGGACCTCGGTAGGAGTGTGCAGGACACCATGGAACGATATTTTGAATGTAAGACCTTAGTAGGAGTGTGCCAGGACATCATGGGACCTGTGCAGTGACCTCAGTAGGAAGTGTGCAGGACAACATGGAACGTGTGCAGGACCGTAGTAGGAGTGGACAGGACATCATGGGACGTGTGCAGGGACCCCAGTAGGGGTGTGCAGGACGTCGTGCAGAGATGTGCGCAGGACCTCAGTAGGGAGTGTGCGGGACATCAGTGGAACGTTGTGCAAGACCTTAGTAGGAGTGTGCAGGACATCATGGAACCTGTGCAGGACCTCAGTAGGGTGTGCAGGACATCATGGAACGTGTGTGCAAGACCTTAGTAGGAGTGTGCAGGACATCATGTGGGACCTGTGCAGTGACCTCGAGTAGGAGAGTGTGCAGAGACATCATTATGCGTGTGCAGGACCGTAGTATAAGTGTGCAGGACATCATGGATCGTGTGCAAGACGTTAGTAGGAGTGTGTGCAGGACATCATGGGACCTGTGCAGGACACTCAGTAGGGAGATGTGCAGGACATCTCATGGAACGTGTGCAGGACCGTATTAGGAGTGGACAGGACATCATGGGACGTGTGTGCAGGACCCCAGTAGGGGTGTGCAGGACGTCGTGGGAGTAAATGTGTGCCGGGGACCTCCCAGTAAAGGAGTGTGCAGGACGTCGTAGAATGTGCGCAGGACCTTAGTAGGAGTTTGCAGGACATCATGGGAACGTGTGTGCAAGACTCTTGGTAAGGAGTGTGCAGGACATCATGGGGACCTGTGTGCGGGACCTCAGTAAGGAGTGTGCAGGACATCATGGAACGTGTGCAAAGACGTTAGTAGGAGTGTGCCAGGACATCATGGGACCTGTGCAGGACTCTCAGTAGGAGTGTGCAGGACATCATGGAACGTGTGCAGGACCGTAGTAGGGAGTGGACCAGGGACATCATGGAACGTGTGCAAGACCTTAGTAAGGAGTGTGCAGGACATCATGCAACGTGTGCAAGACGCTTAGTAGGAGTGTGCAGGAGACATCATGGATCGTGTATGCAAGACGTTAGTAAGGAGTGTGCCCAGGACATCATGGGACCTGTGCAATACGGGGACCTCAGTAGGAAGTGTGTGGCAGGACATCATGGAACGTGTGCAGGACCGTAGTAGGGAAAGTGGACAGAGACATCATGGGACGTGTGCAGGACCCCAGTAGGGGTGTGCAGGACGTCGTAGGAATGTGCGCTGGACACTCCCAGGTGAGGAGGTGGTGCAGGACATCATGGAACGTGTGCAAGACTCTTAGTAGAGGAGTGTGCAGGACATCATGGGACCTGTGCCCGGGACCGTAGTAGGAGTGTGCCCAGGACATCATGGGACCTGTGCAGGACCTCCAGTAGGAGTGTGCAGGACATCATGGATCGTGTGCAAGACCTTGAAGTAGGAGTGTGCAGGGACACCATGGGACCTGTGCAGGACCTCAGTAGGAAGTGCAAAAAGCAGAGACATCATTGTACGTGTGCAGGACCGTAGTATAAGTGGGCAGGACATCATGGGACGTGTGCAGGACCCCAGGAAGGGAGTGTGCAGGACATCATGGGACCTGTGCAGGACCTCCAGTAGGAGTGTGTGCAGGACATCATGGAACGATGTGTGCAAGACCTTAGTAGGAGTGTGTGTGCAGGACATCATGGAACGTGTGCAGGACCCCAGTAGGGGTGTGCAGGACGTCGTAGAATGTGATGCAGGGCCTCCAGTATTAGGAGTGGAGCAGGACATCATGGAACGTGTGCAAGAACCTCAGTAGGAGTGTGCAGAGGACATCATGGCGAGACGTGTGCAAGACCTCAGTAGGAGTGTGCAGGACATCCCATGGGATACCTGTGCAGGACCGTAGTGGGAGTGGACAGGACATCATGGGACGTGTGCAGGGACATCATGACGCAGGACATCGCGGGAACGTGTGCAAGACCTTAGTAGGAGTGTGCAGGACATCATGGGACCTGTGCAGGACCTCCGGTAGGAGTGGTGCAGGACATCATGGAACGATGCGCAGGACCGTAGTAGGAGTGGACAGGACATCATGGGACGTGTGCAGGACCCCAGTAAGGGGTGTGCAGGACGTCGTGGGATATTAATTATTGTGCAGAGACCTCCAGTAGGAAGGTGCAGGACATCATGGAACGTGTGCAAGACCTTAGTGAGGAGCGTGCAGGACATCATGGGACCTGTGCAGGACCTCAGCAGGAGTGTGCAGGACATCATGGAACGTGTGCCCAGGACCGTAGTAGGAGTGGACAGGACATCATGGGACGTGTGCAGGACTGACCAGTAGAGGGTGTGCAGGACGTCGTAGGAATGTGTGCAGGACCTCAGTAGGAGTGTTGCAGGACATCATGGAACGTGTGCAGGACATTAGTAGGGAGTGTGCAGGACATCATGGGACCTGTGCAGGACCTCAGTGAGGAGTGTGCAGGACATCATGCAACGTGTGCCAAGACAGCAGTAGGAGTGTGCAGGACGTCATGGGACCTGTGCAGGACCTCCAGTAGGAGGTGTTGCAGGACATCATGGGACCTGTGCAGGACCTCCCAGTAGGAAGTGTGCAGGACGGTCGTAGGAATGTGCGCAGGACCTCCCAGTAGGAGTGTGCAGAGACATCATGGGACCTGTGCAGGGACCTCCCAGTAGGGAGTGTGCAAGGGACATCACTTGGAACGTGTGCAGGACCGTAGTAGGGAGTGGACAGGACATCATGGGACGTGTGCAGGACCCCAGTAGGGGTGTGCAGGACGTCGTGCAGAATGTGCGCAGGACCTCAGTAAGTGGAGTGCAGGACATCATGGAACGTGTGCAAGACAGACTCAGTAGGAGTGCGTGCAGGACATCATGCGGACCTGTGCAGGACCGTAGTAGGGAGTGGACAGGACATCATGTGGGACGTGTGCAGGACCCCAGTGAGGGTGTGTGCAGGACGTCGTAGAATGTGCGCAGGACCTCAGTAGGAGTGTGCAGGACATCATGGAACGTGTTGCAAGACCTTAGTAGGAGTGTGCAGGACATCATGGGACCTGTGCAGGACCTCAGTAGGAAGTGTGCAGGGACATCATGGAACGTGTGCAAGACCTTAGTAGGAGTGTGCCCAGGACATCATGGGACCTGTGCAGGACCTCCAGGTAGGAAGTGTTTTGCAGGACATCATACAGGACCTGTGCAGGACCTCCAGCAGTAAGAGAAAGTGTGCAGGGGACATCATGGATCGTGTGCTTTAAGACCTTGGTAGGAGTGTGCAGGACATCAAGTGGAACGTGTGCAAGACCTTAGTAGAGAGTGTGCAGGACATCATGGGACCTGTGCAGGACTCCTCAGTAGGAGGAAGTGTGCAGGACATCATGGAACGTGTGTGCAGGACCGTATTAGGAGTGGACAGGACATCATGGGACGTGTGCAGGACCCCAGTAGAGAGTGTGCAGGACGTGTCGTAAGAATGTGTGCGGGACCTCAGTAGGAGTGTGCAGGACATCATGGAACGTGTGCAAGACCTTAGTAGGGAGTGTGCAGGACATCATGGGACCTGTGCAGGACCTCAGTATGAAGTGTGTGCAGGACATCATTGTACGTGTGCAGGACCGTAGTATAAGTGTGCAGGTTGCATCATGGATCGTGTGCAAGACGTTAGTAGGAGTGTGTGCCCAGGACATCATGGGACACCCTGTGCAGAGACCTCAGTAGGAGTGTGCAGGACATCATGGAACGTGTGCAGTGACCGTATTAGGAGTGGACAGGACATCATGGGACGTGTGCAGGACCCCAGTAGGGAAAATTGTGCAGTGACGTCGTAGAGAATGTGTGCAGGACCTCAGTAGGAGTGTGCAGGACATCATGGAACGTGTGCAAGACCTTAGTAAGGAGTGTGCAGGACATCATGGGACCTGTGCAGGACCTCCAGTAGGGAGTGTGCAGGACATCATGGAACGTGTGTGCAGGACCGTAGTAGGAGTGGACAGGACATCATGGGACGTGTGCAGGACCCCAGTAGGGGGTGTGCAGGACGTCATTAGAATGTGCGCAGTGACCTCAGTAGGAGTGTGCAGGACATCATGGAACGTGTGCAAGACCTTAGTAAGGAGTGTGCAGAGACATCATGGGACCTGTGCAGGACCTCAAAGTAGGAGTGTGCAGAAGGACATCATGGAACGTTCAATGCAAGACCTTAGTAGGGAGTAATGCAGGACATCATGGGGACCTGTGCAGGACCTCCCAGTAGAAGTGTGCAGGACATCATGGGACCTGTGCAGGACCTCAGTAGGAAGTGTGCAGGACATCATGGATCATTGTTGCAAGACCTTTAGTAGGAGTGTGCAGAGGACACCATGGGACCTGTGCAGGACCTCAGTGCAGGGAGATGTGCAGGGACATCATTGTACGTGTGCAAGGACCGTAGTGATAAGTGGGCAGGACATCATGGGACGTGTGCAGGACCCCAGAAGAGGTGTGCAGGAGCATCATGGGACCTGTGCAGGACCTCCAGTAGGGGTTGTGCAGGACATCATGGATCGTGTGCAAGACCTTAGTAGGAGTGTGCCCAGGACACCATGGGACCTGTGCAGGACCTCAGTAGGGGTGTGCCCAGGACATCATGGAACGTGTGCAAGACCTTGAAGTAGGAGTGGGCAGGACATCATGGGACGTGTGCAGGACCCCAGTGAAGGGGTGTGCAGGACATCATGGGACCTGTGCAGGACCTCAGTAGGGAGTGTGCAGGACATCTGCATGGGTCGTGTGCAAGACCTTAGTAAGGAGTGTATGCAGGACACCATGGGACCTGTGCAGGACCTCAGTAGGAGTATGGACAGTGACATCATTGCGTGCGTGTGCAGGACCGTAGTAGACGTGGGCAGGACATGTCGGCATGGGACGTGTGCAGGACCCCAGAAGGGTGTGTGCAGGACATCATGGAACGATGTGCAAGACCTTAGTAGGAGTGTGCAGGACATCATGGGGACCTGTGCAGGATCTCAGTAAGGAGAGTGCCGGACATCATGGAACGTGTGCAGGACCTTGGTAGGAGTGTAAAAGCAGAACATCCAAAGGACGTGCGCTTGGGACCTCCGTTGAATGTCCAGGACACCGTATGTGCAAGTCATGCCTCCGAATCCCAACAAGGAGCGATAGGCAATTGCGCCAGAACAAGGCTGATTGTAATCTCACTCGAGTTGCGGCTCTAAAGAATTTTCTAAGTTCTGACTCCGAATTCGCTACATCTTCACTACCGCTGGTGTTGTTAGTTTTTCTAAGCTTGTAGTCCAGGCAGATCCTCAACTGCTGACCTCTGGAGAAAGGACGGTGTGTGAATGAAGACATTAACCGCTCTTCATCACTTCTTTTTATCTTTATCATTGATCAATTGGGTATCATCAGAATTTGTTAAGAGAGCCGAATTAACGCATCATTCCTAAGGTTACATGGTAGTCCTCTTCCTGAAAAGCGCACTTAACTATCGTTCGTGCTGGAAATCAATTTTCCATTTTCAGGCTCAATCGTTTATGGATTGAGCTCCGGTAGAACTCCACATTGGTAAACCTTGGAAAGCGTCAAAAATGTTGGACGATGAGGTTGGAAGGCGTCAAAGATTAATATCCGCCACCAATTCCTCACCAGTCATCTAGCACTTTTTCCTCAGAGATATTGGTGCGACCGTAAGACAACAGGAAAAATAGTTACGGCACGAACTCCACATGCAAAAAACTCTTAAAATGATTTTTGGCGCTGAAATTCAAATTCGTATTTACAATGTGTTCCGATTGACTTTTTCTTAAATGAAGAAGGGAGTTGAAAAGAAAGAATGAAAGGTTTTCTCATGGGCCCCTTCAACATTTTCGTTCACTAGAGGGGCCAAGCTTTACGCAAAAACATGAAAAAATAATATACGGTTTTTCTGCGCGTACGATGTATTTAACTAT